>PISX010010898.1:0-68074 GCA_004024625.1 Mellivora capensis | reverse complement strand
AACAGTTGAAAATTTAGCAAATTATGAAAACTGAAAGTCATAAAACATGGGAATCAATTAAAAGAGTTGAGCAACATAGATAACTTCATGAAAAAAGTTTGAAACAAGCATGGATGTGGCAGAATGAGGGGTAAAATTGGAGGTAAGGAGGAGTAAAACAAGTGACTCACAGTTTTGGTGCTTGAGATAAGCTGTTCTTGAAGAAGGATTGTATTTTTTATGTGTTTGAGTTCATTCTGAAACTCAGTCCTTCTGTGAGATATAGTAGAAGTGATAAGCAGACAATCATGTTTATCATTTACAAGTTTATCATTTATAAAATTATTTCCCCTATATTCTCTTGGAATCAATTACTACAAAATCCCAGGGGATGGTTAGTTAAGAAGTCTTCCTACTTCTGTTGGCCCCTATTTTGTTGCTGTGATTACAGACAGATACATACAAACAATGTCCTCCTACTCAACAAAGCATCCAACAACTCATCAAAACTGAGCAATGAATCTCTGTTGCCTCTGGGTATAATCATCACTTTGTTTAAACCCTAAGGAAGAAACCAGAAGTGAATGCAACATCATTGAACCTCAAGCTCTCAACCTAAGCTCCATTGCATATACCTCCTTTGAGCTCAAGAAGTCTTATGAAAAGAAGCAAATAACAATCACAGAATTCACATTTCACCATCCATGATTATATCATTTTATGTCTTGGAACCAGAGAAATCAGATTTAGGTGAATACAGTATAAAGGCTTTTATGAAGAGGGTGGGAAATGGTAGACACATTCAAATTTAAAGTTCATGATCTTCTAACAGTATTGTTTTGGCTCCTTTGTCTTTCTAGCATAGAGCTTGCCCTAGTCATTATTATTATTTCATTATACAGAGCAGGAAATTGAATAGAGAAAGCAGGAGACCCTTGCACCTAATTCTAAGCCTTCAGTGTTTTTCCACCAAATCACATTGATCAGGGTCCATTGTGCTTTGTATGTTGCTCAACCATATGAATTTTTCATTGGAATTTGGAGGAGAAATGATTATGCAAGTCCCAAGAAAACATGATGCATCAGCTAGTTGTAGTTGCTCCAGAATATTTAGAAAAGCAATAACGCTCTTGTATTATAGTTCCTGGCTTGGCACATTGTGTTATATTAATCACATTAAATTTGATGTGGGGAATATATGAAATAAAGATGATACATATATATGTGTGTGTGTTTGTATATATACGTGTATCTATAATTTATGCAGTTTAAAAAATTTATTTTTCCACCACATTATCTGTTGTTATAAACAATACTGGGATTTAGATGCAGATGTAGTGATTCTGTTATCATCTAGATAGGTACAAGAGTGCATATTTGTATGTGCCAGAGAATGTGATTTACACACAGTGATTTTTAGTCAATAATGTTTATAACGCAATTTCATGTTAGGCAATGTCATAATAGAAAGTGATGGATACAAAACTATATTGGTAAAAGTGTGACTCGGCAAACATTGATAAGGGAGAGGAATGATTCATCAATGTATCTCGTATAGATATTTTTGTATAGGATGGGCTTTTAGGCCTGAACATGTTAGCATGAATGTTCTTTTCAAATTATTGTAGTTTTCTGTTACCGAAAACAGATTATTTTTTTAATTCTAAATTCTATATAAGACCAAAAATAAATGTAAAGATAACAAAGGTCCGTTTTTACGCAGTGTCTCTTAGGCCCCAGAGAGCCAGGGGACATCTTGATTAGAGATTAGCTTCAGGAGGTTAATATGATGATAATATATTTGATAGATTGTGAGCAAACAGAATTAAGTCTGACTGACTGAAGGGAGAATATTACAGAGGGACAAGAGTGAACCTCAAGGCCTTAGAGTTTATCACAGGTTCTTAGTTGGGGGTGTGGAAGCGTTGGGAGATGTTTTTAGTTATTACTGTGCCTGCGGAATGCCTCTGGTGTTGAGTCTGTGGAAATCTGGAAGGGAAAACATCCTACATGATGAGAGATCTTCTGCAGAATAGAGAGTTTTCTACCCAAGGCCAGGCATAACCCTTAAGTGAATGTGTAAAGAGTCAGTAGGATTTTGGGGTGGTATTATCTTCCAAGCAGTATAATTAGGAATGAGAAATTTCAGGAGAGTCTGCTTTTTCTCTGTGTACCATTATTAAGGTCTAGCATGTTTATAGACAGAGGCATCTTTGTGTACTTGTTCTCACCTTACAGAAGACTCAAACACCAAGGTTTTCTTTGAGTTTCCTGTTGAAAGAGAATCAAGATAATTTCTATTAGTAACAAATAAATATTTCAACCTTTAAATAATTGACAGTGTTTTCCAGGGGAGAGTTAGAGATTTAAAAAAAAAATCTGTAAAAAACTCAGTGTATGGGTTTAAGGATCAATTTCCTTAAAAGAAAATATGAAGACAAAGAACTAGATTCATTCCCTACTACACTAGTAAAATGAGAAATTTCGTATTTGACTTCATCCATTCTTTCAGCATACATGTTTTCAGCATCCATTGTTTCAGGCCCTGTTCTAGGATTTAAGCATCTAGCAAATTTGCCTAAGTGGCAAGCATATATTTGTGGTTTGATTACTTACCTAAGAAAAAGGGAGACAATAATGAATAATGTCAGGTAGTGCAGTGATGGAAAGTGTTAAATGGCTGGCCAAGAAGATACTGAATGGGTGACATTTTGAGCGGGAGCCAAATAAGGGCGGGTAACCAGCATATATGAATACGTGTGGGAGAGAAGCAGTCCAGCAGAGAGATTAGTAAAAGTTATGAGCATCACTGGTCATGATGAGGACCAGTAAAGAGACCACAGAACAAGGGGAAAGTTGTAGACATTAAGTTGGAAAAGCAACCAAGTTCTAAACACGTGGGAACTCTATGATAGCCCACAGAGCAACTTTTTTTCAGAGTTACCTTAAAAGCCACCGGAAGATCCCGAGTATAAAAGAGATACAATCTGACAAATGTTTCCAAAGGATCCCTCTGCATTCTTTGTGTTTTCATGGTCTTGCAAGAGTGGATTCAAACATTATGGATACCATAGTCTATGAATGATGAGGGTTGACTTGGACCAGGTGGAAGTACAGAAGTTGTAAGGTGACTGTTGAAGATAAAGTCGACGACATGCTGATGGACATAATGTAGGCTGGGAGAGAGAGAAGAATCAAGACACTAAGGTTTATGAATCATCCTCAATTTATGGGATGCTTATTTGAGAAACATTGTATTACAAAATTAAAATTGGTATTATCTATTAGATTTAACTTCTTCAAGCCCTTCCAAATGTTGCACTATTATTCAAGGCAGTCATCCCCAGTCCTCTGGGGTATTTTAGTGACTTCTAGATTGGAGATCTTTATAACCTTTGAATTTGGTTTTCCATAGTTTTTTAGTAAAATAGTACACAGGATGAAGTTTAAAGTGCATATAAGAAATACGTTATGGAGGAATGAGGTATATATAATAGTGAAGTTGCTGAGTGTGAGTTCTAGAAGCAGACTGTCTGGATTTAAATGCCGATATCACCATTAATGAGTTTTGCAACTTTAAGGAAATTAGTTACTCTCTTTTTCTTCAGCTGTAAATTAGAAATAACATTCCCTACCTTAGAGGATTGTTGTGAGGATTTAATGGTTTACTACATATGTAATGCTCTGAGAAATGCTTGGCACATAGTAAGTTATTAGTAAGTGTTAATGATTTTTATTATCTTTTAATACCATTGCTAACAAGAACAGATAGGTGATTCAAATTAAAAAAAGAGGCAGGTTCAGAAAAACAAAAGGAAAAAATAACCCTTAAATTGAACAAGCCAAATGAATAATTGAAAGTGAGCTCTACATAAAATTAATGAAAAAAAAAAGCCCGAAAACTCAGTAAGTTCATAAGTAAAAAGTTTGAAATTATATCAGATTATTCTTGCCTAACAACATGTTTTAGATTTGTAACCTGAGAGAAGAAACACATCAGCAGCAAAAGAAAAAAATTTTCAATTATAACTTATATCATTAAACTATTATTATGTTATACATTGCTTTTTTTTTTTCTTTTTTTCCCCTGTTTTGCAAATTGCTTTTTGGGAATCCAAATTTAAATATATTTTTTGCATTTTCCAGGATTTTCAATTTCCTGATGACACACTCAATTCATTGGTGGTACTAAATTGAATAAACAAAGTAAAACTTAATTGCTCACATATTTGAAAGTAATTTTATCATTTTGAAGAAAGTTCTTAAAAATGCCTAAAACACAGTTTATAAGATATTGACTAATACATATAGTATTTAATAACAATTTTACCCTAGCATAGAAATAATAAAGTTGTAGAAGGTGAGGGCTGGCTTATTTTCAATTCTATAAATACTTTTTTTCTTTAGAGTCTAGTTACAGGATTCCAATGGACTGGAACATAAGTATACAATAAATATTTGCGGTATGATTAATGTTTGATTATGAATTTCATGTGCTGAATGAAGTAAAACAAATTTTGAAAATGCTGTCTGAATCACACAAATGACAGAAAATAATGTGACTTTTAAATTGTAATTGTGATAAATGGCCTTTAGGTTGACATTTTGGACCTGTCAACATCAGGGTCATCTACAAATGTTTATTCAGTATACATTATTTAATGTGCATTGTGATTAGACTTTGGGAATTTCACTTGTAAAGTTGTGGGTAAATACGGTTCATCTCTGGTTCTCTTTTTCTTTTGCGTAGACTGTCGCAATACCTTTTACTCTCATTTTTTTTTTCCTAGAATAAAATTTCAAACATGAAATCTTCTCTGGGATGTACCAACCTCCCTTTGCAAGTATGATGATACTTATGCAATAATACTCCACTTTACCAAAATTATATATCTTAAATGTATGCCATATTAATTTTTCTACCTCAGTTTGCAACTCTCCTTTCTGCTTAAATTGATATTCTAGTTGTTAATCAGCTTTTTGGATATCATAGGAGTACTCACATGCTGAAAATAGGAACAAAGTTGGCTTGGGAGAAGAATTAACCTGTAGAAAGAATGACTTCTTGACAGGCTGTTGCCAAAAACACTACTACTAAGTCCAGTATTCTCAAAATTTCCATTATGGTATAACCCAGGTCTTTTTAAGGGACTCTATGTTGGGGCCAACTCATGGCAACAGTGGTTGCAGAAGTGGTGGTTGGAGGAGGAGCCCCTGGGTTCAGCACAGGAGGTTATGGAAGCCAGGTGACAGAAAAGCAGCCATCATGAATTGGACACGACTCTAGGACTCAACTGACCACGGTCACAGTTAGCTAGGGAAGCTGACACTAGCTTCTCTTTTAAATACTCTTTGAAGTTGGCATCTGAACAGCAGGCCAGTCCAGTTCCACATTCTTGAACCTGTTAATGCAGTATGCATACCATCTTATTGGGGAGTTCAGGGCCTGATGATGAGCGAGTCATTACTTCTGGCAACTGTGAGCACCTCAGTCAGCTGGGGGTTTCACCATCCTTCAAAGATGCCAGCCGAAAACAGCTTCCTTCAGTCTCCGAGGCTAGATTTAATGTTTATCTTCTATGTTCCCAGTAGCACGTTTTTTTCTCTCTTTTATGGAACATAACAGAATTGGTTTTGCAACAGTAAAACCATGTACCTTCAGACCAGGCCTCCACTCCTCCTCAGTACCTGGCTCATAGTAAGCACCTAATACTTGTCTTTTGAGTGTGAAATATCTTAATATAAGTGAGGGAAAAACTAAATTTTTTTTCCCTGTAGCAGCATTTTTCTGTTGTCTTAACTGCTTGTATTTAAGGTTTTAGGCTTCAATAAGCCTACCATTCATGCTAAGATAAATGAGAGGAAGAGAAGTCTTTTATTGCTTTATTTCAATAAGTTTTGCAGATTCACACCTGATGATTTAATCCTCTATTTTTAGGCTTCATTCACTTTCTGCATGCTGGGTGAACAACTTGCTGCTCATTAAACAGATTGTACATTAAAAACTATAGAGTACAAAAGCAGAAATATCATACATTTGGTGATAATTAGTAGTGTTCATTTCCTCACTAAGTACTAGGGCATACCACACTGTTTCCATAGCAACTTCTATTCTGTTCAATTGACTGCCTAATGTGAATATATGAATAAGTTTCTGTGTTTAAGGAAAAGGCCCCCCAACAATGGGGTGATTTAAAAGTTTACAGTTATGGGCGCAAGCATATTGATTTTATGTTATTTTCTACTTTACTTTTGGAAACACATTTTTAATGTTTTCAGGTTCTGGTCATAACCAGAAAAAGCATAAGGAGTGAATGAATTTTAATGAATTTTCAAATGGCCTACTGAACCAGATTCTCCGGATCCCCAGCTACTCCCTGGTTGTAAATTATGCAAATATACAAGCTGCCTTAACTCTTTCAGGACACCAGGGTACCATTTGGCAAATAGCTACTCCAGGGAACTAATCCATCATGGGGCGGGTGGGGTAAAGAAAGAAACAAAGGCCATTTCATAGCAATTAAATATGTGTTCTTTAATTTATTAAATGTCCGTGGAAGTCAGGATTTGCATTATGTTAATTTTCCTAAAGAGAAAGCGCTTAGATATTTTCAGCAGTCTCAGACTCTGTGGCTGACAGTATGGTGTAGAAGAGACAGCAGAGACGTCGGAGTCCAAAATCTAAGTTCGAATTCTGAAACCATTATGCTAAGTCTGAGACTGGAAACACCAACTCCCCTCATTATGAGGATGGCAATAACATTGACAATGAATAGTGTCTTAGGCTTTATTACCCTGTATGTGATTATATCAAAGAGCAACAATTATGTGTTAAGTGCCATCAATTTCCCTCTTCTGTTTGGTGGAACCTCAGCATTGATAATTTTTGACCTTAAAGAAAGTAATTTCATATAGTTTAGCTTACTAGATGGGAGAGAGAGACACAGAGGCACAGAAAGATCAAGTAAGGTATCTGATGTCATAGGGCCAGTGATTGTATATCCGGGCCTATTCCTTTCTCCTAAACCACTAAAACTTCATGTTTGCCTAAATAACCAGTATAACCTGGCATATTGCAGGGACCCAAAAAATCATTATACCTTCCACATTTCTAGTCATTGGCTGGGTACTGAATGGAATGTAGAAGAGAACACAATTATCATCTGTCTGTCCTTGCAGGCATGATCTGGGGCTTTGTGGAAGGATTGAGATTAGGTTGGGAGTTAAAAAAAAAATTGTTCCACCGAGAGACACACCTTGGAGTTTTACCATAATATTCGTCCATTTATCTAACTAAAATAAGAATGGTAAACATTTATGTGTTTTTTTTTCAAAAGGGTTGTGATCTTTTGATGTTCTTTGTTTAAAAAAAAAGTTAGTAAATTTACATTTTCCATGCCTTTATATATATCATTGTCAAATGTTTATTCTTATCTCTATTATCTTTACTGGCTATTTCGAAGAAAATACTCTAAAGTCCATCCTTTTTTTTTTTTTTTTAAGATTTTATTTATTTATTTGACAGATGGAGATCACAAGTAGGCAGAGAAGCAGGCAGAGAGAGGGGGAAGCAGGCTCCCTGCTGGGCAGAGACCCTGGGATCATGACCTGAGCTGAAGGCAGAGGCTTTAACCCACTGAGCCACCCAGGCACCCCTAAAGTCCATCCTTTATACTACCAATAGTGAAGAGGCTTTTAAGAGCAATATACCAGGTTTCCCCCCATTCTATAAAGCTTTGTGTGTAAGCTATATATTTTTTTTTGTAAGCTATATATGTTTATATGTGCCTTACTTTATACTTTATTTTAATAAAGCACATATAAATTGAAATAAGTCATACATAAAAGTTTTTGGATAATAGTATATTGAATATCTCTTGGAAAATGCCAAGCATACATATTCCATAATTTAAAATTTTTACTAACATTTAGCATTCCACCTCCTAAGCACCCAGGAATGTTAGCTGTCATTGCAACTCGTCTTCTCTTATCTTTCGTGTAATGATACTAATTTGAACAAAATTACTTTTCTAGATAATTCCCATTTTGATTTAGAGATTTGTATTCAGAGAGAAGTGAAAAAAAAAGTTTCTACCAGAATAAACATAGTTATTAGGTGAATTGTATTGATTTCTTATAATATGCTAGGCAGCATGTTAAATTTGTACCCGTATTACCTCACTGTATTCTTAAAAGTTGTGTTTCATTGTTATCTATTTAGTATCTTAAGTCTAGGCAGCAGCGATAGTACTTTTATGAATCTGAAACTATTTCACTGTTTTTATTTTTTGATTTATTATTATCACTATTATTTTTTAGAGAGAGGGGTGGGAAGAGAGAGAGAGAATCCCAAGGAGGCTTTATCCCCAGCCCCGAGCCCGATCCAAGGCTCAAGCTCACAACCCTGAGATCATGACCTGAGCCAAAAATCAATAGTCAGATGCTTAACCAACTGAGCCACTGAGGCACCCATCACTATTTTTTTATTTAAGCAGAAAAAAGAGGTTCTAAAGAATCTGTTCCCATTATAAGAATTGGACAAACACTTTTTCTTACTAGTTATTATTAAAGCCAAAGTATACCTAACATATCAAGTGTTGTTCTTAATGAATAAATCAAAATAAGTAATTTCTTCTTTAAAAATTGATATTTCTCTTGAAGTTCATAAAAATATTCATCAAAGGAAACTGTATTATTCTTGACACTATGATAGAACTTAAACCTAAAAGATTGAAAGCACTTTCCAAATATTAAATAATTTGCTTTAAAAATCTAAAGGAGAAAGTAGATAAACCAGTTTGCATTCCAGAATCACATCTTATGTTATTATTGGGGTTGGAAATTATGAATTATTGTTAGCATTGAGCAGTTATTTTTTAAAATGCTAGATCGCTCTTTTATGAAGTTGGGTCAAAAAATACTTCAAATGTACACCATTATTTTGTTCATGAAAGAATTTACAAGAAAACTATGTTTGCCATCTATTTCTTTTGGGTAAGGATATGCTTTGGTAAGGTAAAATGTGCTCAGTTTATTCCATTTGAAAAACAGTATTATTGGAGTGCTAGTTGGAATCATGTCAGATTTATTTATTTTTAAGATGGTAACATTTTCATGATAAATCCCATCCCAGAACATGAAATGAGTTTCTAGTTCAAGTCTTGCTTTAAATCCTTTGAAATTATTTTGGTGTTTTCTTCATATAATCCCTGCCTGTCTCATTAAATTTATTTCTAGGTGTTTAATAGATTTTTTGTTCATGTGAATGGAGTATTTTTTTTCTTACTTCTATTTATTCCTTTCTTCGTGTGTATTTTAATCTTGTTTCCAGCCACCTTGGCAAGTCTTTTCATTCAGCTTGTTTTACAAGAATCACTTGAGTTTTTGAGAGCTTTCAAATGATACATGCTGTTGAAGAGCTTAACTGGTGATTGGTTCAGAGCAAGTCCTCAGTAAGCAGTGGCTGTTTTCATAACCTGCAGTTCCACTTTCAGACTTCATGGTCCTTATCTATATAACATCCTCTCCAGCATTAATTGCATGCATTTCTATTTTGGTGATTTGATTAATTAATTAATTAATTAAATTATAAATAGCATTTATTGAATATCTGTGATTAAATGCTACTTGCTTTTATGTGATGGCTTTCATGCCATGAAGATCGCTGCAAGGGGACCAATCTAAAGTAATCTTGACTTGGGACCACAACTAGTGTAATGAAGATGTTTATAAAAAATGTTGAAAGAAGAAATGCTCTTTTCTTTGCAGCTTGTTCACTTTTAACCAATGACAATTTTTGCATATTTAAGGACACAAAAAGACATTTTAATACGTAAAACATGAAACTCATGGTGTGAAACTTTGGCATAGGTGTCACTTTTTTATTCCATTTTGGAAGTGTCTTTTAAGTTTTCTGTATTTATCTTAATGATGAACATTCCATATTATATTCTTATGCATCCTATGGTTTTATCAGTGATTAACAAAACACATTATCTATATGACTGATAAAATTTACTGAGACAATAAAAGTCTAAGAAAAGAAATGAGAAAATCATTTGTATGTAAAGATTTATAAGTGGTGATCTTCATAATATAACCCATAATATAAATGTCATTTTAAGGACAAAATTATCTTCTAAATGAGAGAAGTGGTTATGTAAGATGAGAAATATAATTTAAGTTGGGAAAATATATGTAAATAAAATTTTCTCCTTAGATGTTTATATGACAGCTTTGTATTAATAGCAATGGTTTCTTAAGAACAACAAAAAAAATAAGGAGATGTTTTCTGATGTCTAAAGCTTTCATAACAGTAACTTTACTTGGGACTTCCTGATAAGTTAGGACTGATTAACTTTTCTAACCTACTGAAGAGGCACCTTAAAACTGATTTGAGAGGAGTTGACTATAAAAATTAATACTGTCAGCTAACATTTGTTGAGTATGTACATTGTTTTAGGCTCTGAGATTGAACACCATACTTGAATAAACCTCATTTCATCTTAAGAAAAATACTGTGAAGTTGGAACAATCATTATTCCTATTTTGAAGATAAGGAAATTAAAACTCTGAGAACAAAATAAATTTTCCAAAGTTACAGAATTAATATAAGGCTGGTACAATACTCAAATCTTATTTAATTCCAAAGTTGTCTTCTTATCTTCTAATCTACTACTTCATTACAAAAGAAATACTGACGTGATTTTTTCTTTACAAATATTCAACTAGTTTTGGGTGCCTGATTGGCCCAGTCAGTAAAGCATCTGACTCTTGGTTTTAGCTCAGGTCATGATCTCATGGGTTGTGAAACTGAGCCATGGGTCAATCTCTGTGGTTGGGGGGAGTCTGCTTGAAGATTCTCTCCCTCCACTACTCTTCCCACTTGTGCACATGCATGTATTTGTGCTTTCTCTCAAATAAATATCTTAAAAAAATTCAACTGGTTTATAAATATCTAGGGACCCATAAATCAGCTCTATAAATGTTTGACATTGAGCTATTATTAATGTTTCTGACAAAAGATATTTAAACCATCACCAAGATACAAAAGTTATTTATGCCGCTTTTAGTTGTAAAGATTATTTATTAGAATTTTTCAGAGAAAAATATCCCTGTGATCAAAGTATCTGTGATCAGGAAAATTACAACATTTTTCCAGTTTTTGGTATTCAAACCTAGAATCAAAGCAGTTTCCAATGTGGATAAAAAATTTAAAAAAATTTATGTTTTTATATATATATATATATATATATATATATACACACACACACACACATATATATATACACACATGTATACACACACACATATATATACACACACATATATACACACACACATATATACACACATATACACACACACACACATATATATATATTAAGTCATTTTTATCTTACAGATATGTACAAATTGCTGTATTCTAGAGATTGTCATTAGGGCTTTGAAATATTAACTTATTTAATCCTCATATTGACCCCCATGAAGTAGGTTTTACTAGCCCCATTATAAAGAAAAGAAAATAAGACAAAAAACTTGCTCATGTTTGTATAACTGATAATTAAAGCCATTGGATTTAAACCACAGCTAATTCCAGAATCTGTGTTCAGTGCTGCCTCTCACACATGTCTTCCAAATACCTAATTCAATACTTCAGTCAGTGTTTTATTTTAAATATATTACATATATTTCACAGCGTCCTGTGTTCTATTAAGAAATGGGTCTAGGGCGCCTGGATGGCTCAGTGGGTTAAGCCTCTGCCTTCCGCTCAGGTCATGATCTCAGGGTCCTGGGAACGAGTCCCGCATCGGGCTCCCTGCTTGACGGGGAGCCTGCTTCCTCCACTCTCTCTCTCTGCCTGCCTCTCTGCCTACTTGTGATCTCTCTCTGTCAAAGAAATAAATAAAATCTTAAAAAAAAAAAAAAAGGAAATGGATCTATGCTAACTGTATTTCAAAGAATGTAATTATTTTTTAATTGTGCTGTGATATGGCAGAATTGTGCTTTTTAAATAGTATTTCCTTTTTTCTTTATTTGACTACTGTCATAGAAAATTTTTGAATTAATTGACATTTTAATTAACAAGTCAAAGGTTCTCAACAGACATTGTTTGATGCATCATAAAGCAACCTTTGTGGTATACTTTGATGCCGTTTGTCATCTTATTTGTGCACTAGAGCATAGAACATAATGTTTCTTGTCCATAGGGATTTCTTTAGCAATTGATCATTAATAGAAAAACATAACATAGCTAAGCCTTTTGAGAGAAATTAATGTCTTGTCCCAATTAAACGCACTAATTAAAATTATAGGATTTTTGAATGATTTTTATGAATTGTCAAACTTCATTAATGTAGTCTCTTGTCAAGAATAATGGGGAATTGTTTCTTCTGTTTTGTTTGAAAGCAAAGGATGATTTCTTAGAATTTTGCTTAATGCATCTTACCAGCCCCGAGAAAGGATAGGTCTTTGGTCTACTACATCATTATTCTCTTTCAAGTCCAGGGATCTGTGTAGTATATTTCTTGGTAGCTCCCCACCACCTCACACATGTTCTATTCTTCATATCTTCTCTTTGCTCTTGCATTTGGTGTGAGAGTCTGCTTTCTCTGAGAAGCTGTAAGTCTCTTGTGTATAATGGGCATGCTCAGTCTTTCAAAAGAATCTAGAGAAGACATTGCATGAGCTGCAATCCTCAATCCTCCCATTTACAAATTACCTTCTCAGTATTCTGAAAATATTGATTGAAAAATAGAGCAACTTAAGAAGATCTTTACACTATTTTCTGAACTTGTGACATTTTTATATACTAATTGTTTTGCCATCACACTTGCATAGATTAAAACTTTCCAAATCATGATAAAATCAGTGATTTTGTTAGTGCATCACCGTAGAGATGTCTGCAATGGCCAGATCACAGATATCCTGTGAACTTGTGTATTCTAAATCTTGTGTCTGTATTTGAATAAAATAACTTTTTTAAAAATCTTAAACCAGCTCTCAATGTGCTTATAATATTTTCATACTCTAGAAAGGACACAATATTTATTTGGACCCATGCTATCTTTTTGTTTGTTTGTTTTACCTCTGCTGTGTTGCACATGGCATGTCCAAAGTTCTATTTAAAGATCATTAAGGTAGGATGTGAGGGCGATCTGGCTGCGACATCTGTCACCCCATTGATCGCCAGGGTTGATTCGGCTGATCTGGCTGGCTAGGCGGGTGTCCCCTTCCTCCCTCACCGCTCCATGTGCGTCCCTCCCGAAGCTGCGCACTCGGTCGAAGAGGACGACCTTTCCCGATAGAGGAGAGGACCGTTCTTTGGTCAAGGGTATAGGAGTAGCTGCGCTCCCCTGCTACAACCTCCAAACAAGCTCTCAAGGTCCATTTGTAGGAGAACGTAGGGTAGTCAAGCTTCCAAGACTCCAGACACATCCAAATGAGGCGCTGCACGTGGCAGTCTGCCTTTCTTAAAAAGAAAAAAAAAAAAAAGATCATTGAGGTAATGATATGTGTATTCAGAAAAAAATTTTCACATGGAAAATAATTGGTGATAGACAGGTGGCGCAGTGGTTTAGAACCCCTGAGGTCGATTCGGGAAAAACACCTGTTGAGATAAAGTTTGGGATGACTAGACTGTCCCAACCCGGATTGGGATTGCCAACAGATCTAGGATCTATAAACAAACTTTTGTTTACCCTCATATGTGTAAAGGACTATGTGAGATTTCTTCATTTATTAGTTTTGTCAGTTAGCAGTTTCGATAGTGGGCACTTGTCTAAGTGCAGGTGACTCGGAAATGAACAAGATGGCCCCACTCTGCTCTTAGGCAATTCATAATCTGTAGGGAAATACTGAAGCAGAAACCAAATGGTTCATTCATCCATTTACTTAATACACTTTCTATTTCTCTGTAACACTCTTTATGATCTGATACCATGTAGTTTATCAGTTTGTTTGTTGGCTGTCTCCTCCATCCAGACTGGAAATTCAGTGAGGGTAAGGATTTGTCTACTTTGGTCATTGCTAAAACTCCCACAGCGAAAATTGTTGTTACCTCATGACACGAAGACAATGTTGAAGGAGAAAAATGAAGAGACACACACTTCATCCTTATCTACGGAGTACGAGGGTGCCCAGTACCAGGTGTAAAGATGAATAGGAACCAGAGGAACTAGGAAAGCCATTGTGAGAACAGGCATTTTACTGAGAGAAGTTTACATGCAACAGCAGACAAGAACTCAGGTGCATGGAGAATCAAAGGCAGAATAAATAACAAGCTCACACGTCTGAGGGGCATAGCTTCCTGAAGAAAATGATGTCTGAGTGATGAAAGCAATCAGTAGCCTTAAGGACTCTAGGCTTAATGTTAATTCCCCCCTTATCTGTACACCCCATATCTAGCCACAGTTGCACACACAGAAATGTAGTACAGGTACAGTGGCTAGGATGGCAGAGAGGAAGCAGAGATTAAGTCTGGCTGGAGGCATAAAAAAGACAAGGAGAACTGTTTGATCTAAGCTTTTAGAAGAGGGACTCTGGTTATTTAAATGAGTTGGGGGTATTCTCCATGGCTGAAGGAATGGCACAGGCAAAGGTACTTGGATAGAGTCTTCCTAACCATCTTTTTCTGAATTCTTAGGTCTCGGTCTTAGAGTTTGTGGCTGATCTGGTTTGTTGATGATTCTCACAGCAAGCACCCTCTCCATTGTACAGATATGCTTCCTTTGTTTCCTTTAAGTTTTATGATATTAAAATGTTCCCGAGAAGCAGAAGACTGTAATTGCCAAGTATACTGCACAAAGGAAATGATGGATTTAGAAGGCTAATCACAGAGATGCAGAACAGAGAGAAGAAAGGGGTTTGTTTTGCAACATACAGGAAGAAACAATTCCTTGGTGGGAGATGAGTAATCATTTTGTGAGGAAACTGTATAACAAAACTTTCTTTAAAGTGTTCCTGATGAAGAAAATATAAATTGCAAAATATTTTGGAGAGCAGTTTGGTAAAACCCAGGGATCCTGAAGACCTACCGGTCTCACTTGTATTTAGGTTGAAGCATCTGAAATTGCTGATGTTTAGCTGTTCTTAAACCACAAAAATGGCAGTTTTATATGGTTTAATATATAGATACATAATCGTTATATAGTCCTATATATAATATTCCTATATACAGGCCTGTGTGTATACATATGTCTTAGAGAAATTTATCCACGAATTGTGGCAACAAACACAATTGTAGTAGCAAAACGTTGGAAATAATCTAAGTGTCATCAAGGAAAGAATAAATTATGGCATAGTCATACAATAAAAAGAGTAAAAAACTAAGTATTTAACGACTACAGTGAAAAAAAATAATTAGGAGAGTGACTATTTTTTGGTAAAGGGGAGCCTCCCCAAGCATTAGAGAGGCTTTAAATGCCTTAGCTGTTACACCAAATTACATTTTATTCTGTGCATCAGCTAAAATTACAGTAAGTTAAACTCATTAGTCTAAAACAGCTCTGTGCCGTGACCAGCTGCAGACTTGTAGCATGTTTTTCTTTCCTGAAACTGGATAGACAGAAATTTGAGAAAGTTTGAGACTTGAGATTTTATCTCCATTTTATGTCCTTCTATCCTTCTAGAAACACTTGAAAAGGCACGTGACCAGAATCAAGCCGCTGCTTGTTTAGTGCTGCTTCTGATCCTATGCTATTTGATATAAATGAAGTGAGTTATTAATATTTTATAGCTTATACTGTCGTTATACTATACCACCTCTGAGGGATGGACTGAAGTAATATAGGCACACCACTGTTTCTACTAATATTACTACTGTGCTATGTTTTACTACTACAGAAAAATAAAGCCTGCAGTCAGAAAATTGTTTGATTTAAAGGCACAGCTCTATCTTTCCTATGCCATATAAAAGAAAAATGTGGTTTTCTGTACTTTAATTTACAGTGTACATCCCAGCTTCTCCTAAGACAGATGGGGAAATGCAATAATATTACATTCGAGGCCCCCAAGACCAAGGGGAAACCTGGCAGCTGTTCAAAAATAATGACATAACAAAAAGAAGAAAACAGATCCTGATTTTTCCCTGATGTTGGATTCTCTATCACTGGCCAAAGAGAGATTTTGGCCTATTTGAAAAATTATGCCTATTTGAAAAGGCATACAAAATAAAATCCAGTGTTTCACTTTTGTCCAGTAAAAGTAAGTCCTGATTTCAAAGGAATTTCTTTGGAGCAGTTTAAAAGCCAAGAAGCTGCTGGAATTTATTGCCAAACAGAGTGATCCTGAATTATGCTATAATTCAGCTGCAGTTAGAGACCTGATCTTTATTACTTTTTCAGAAACGTACACAGGCACGCACACATACATAAACACTCCTAATTTTAATTCACTGGGCTCTT
The DNA here is from genome assembly GCA_004024625.1 of Mellivora capensis. Lineage (NCBI taxonomy): Eukaryota > Metazoa > Chordata > Mammalia > Carnivora > Mustelidae > Mellivora > Mellivora capensis. The sequence continues at coordinate 51,692 of PISX010010898.1, read as the reverse complement.
GGTTGTAGCTCTGGTTAATCCACTGGGTGGTGTTTTAAGTCAGAAACATCAAAGGTGGTGAACATTGCAGACAAGCAACTTAATAGTAGTATTTATATTTCACAAATTACAGAGTCTTAGAGTATGTTACTGACTGGTTATTAAATGGCAATATATGGATCAGGACCAACTGATTATTCAAGTATTTCTGCTTCTTGACTATGAGCATGGTGCTCAGTGGAAGAGAGGTCTTCTGAACTCAAGATTGTTTATCCAGTTATGAAGAAACTATGAAGAATCTACAACCAGGAGGTCCCCTAATAGATGTCATAAAAATTTTGGTGACACTTTGTTTTCAGTAATTATCTCAGTTTTTCCTCATGCATAAAGGGTAGACCTGATGAGACCATCTAAAATTTCTTTCAACTCTGTTTTCTATGACGCTAGCACCCTAAACTTCCTACTTTTGCTAGCAAGGTTCATTGGCTATGGTGTCTACTGAGGAAATAAGTTTTATCTTTTGAATTGATTATAAATCCTGTGATTTCACCATAAATTGTTTCTGACATCATTAATTCTTACAGCAAGTCATAGAATAAGCCATTTGGGAACTTGGAAATTACCAGGGAGGTGATCCAGATAGAATCAGACTCAGGTGACGCCCTGTAATCATAGATTATCCCTGGTATCTGGGCTTTCTCAATGCTATTTCAGCCTCAATTTCCTAAATAAATTTCTGAATGTAATTTAGATTAGACCTTGTTAAGTCAGTACCTCTGCAGAGAGACCACTGCCACATAGATGGACCCAGAATAGAAATGAGAAGGTCATTCATTCTGTCAGTCAACAAATATTTATTGAGCACCTACTATATGGGAGGTATTCCATGTACTGAGGATAATTTAGTGAATAAAACATTGGTTGTTATTGATCTTAGATTGTTCAAACTCTGATGATATTTGTGTATGTCAATTTCTATGTTGAGTATTAATAATAAGGTGTAAAGATAATTGGTTAAATATAACCCCTGTGTAGTAATACACCATGTGTTATATTACTTTTTGTTTCATTGTTATTTCAAGTTTTAATTTATCTTGTTTAATTAAAAGGCACAAATTAGCACATCATGTTGTTTGCATCAAATTATGCAGCTGAGTTCTTGGATTTTCTTTGATTCACAAAGTACAATTCAACATGCAAGAGGAATAAGTCAGAAATATCTTTCAATTTGAATTTTAAAATAAAAGCATGAAATTCATGTGCACTGTGACTATACACATTTGTGACCTTATTATAATTTTATTTAAAATGATTTTGTTATAACAGACTGAATTTAAGCATTCTTCTGTAGTGTGACAAGATCATCTTGCCCATATTGTTTTCTCTCTGCTATATTTTGTATGATTCGAGTTTTTCACATATGCCTTTGAAAATGACTGACTTAATCATTTAAAAATGATAAGTGTACACATTTGTTTCCCCTTGCAATAATTTTAAGATGACCTTGAGTTCCTCTTTTATTTCACTTTGGGCTCCTTCATGAATCATTTAGCCAGAATATGCCAAAACAAAGGCTTTTTGTTCAGATATAATGAGAGATGGTGTTTAATTTCTGTGGTATGGCCCTGGTATCCTTCTACCCTGTCTTTTTGTCTTGTAAGATGGTCTTCTTAGATTTGGCTCATGTTAAACCTTCTGTTTCTCCCTCTCTTTAGGTATTTCCTAAGTACCAGGCTTTGTGTTGGCTCCTAGGGATAGGAAAGGGAATCAATTAATCATATCCCCTTTGGATCTGATGAAAGAAAAATGTTCCTTACACACATAATCACATGTATTATTTTAATTTCTTATTTTAGTATCTTGAAAGAAGAAGTATGAAGTGTAATAAGAGGTGTATTGGGGAATTTACCCCAGGCTGTGGAGGAGAGGGTGAATGAAGAAAGTCTTTCTTGAAGATAAAAATCATTTAAGCTAAACCTTGAGTATTTCTCAGTTGGAGAGAACAAAGAACTTAATGAGAAGAATCTCTAATTGCCACTCCTCTGCTGTCAGGAGATATTTCACTTGATGCTCGGTTTCAAGGAGGTACAGCTGGAAGCCTTGTTATTGGGTATGTTGAATTAATCTAATGCATGATTTGAAGAGAAAAGATTTAAGTGCAAAATTCTGATGGAGAGAGGAGCATTTTGTCATATATTATGAACCATTATAGTATATCTATATGTCCTTGACATGAGTTGTTTAGTGAGGCTTATTACTTCAATTTAAAAATTACCTAAATTATGATTCTCTTTTGTAAAAGGATATTTAGTTTCATGGGTGTAGTAAGCCTGAAGATGTTCTTGGAACCTGCTATCAGTTGTAGGTAAACATTGGTTAAAGTTAATGACTTAAATTTCTCATGCATGGTATTGTTTAATTGTTTTATTGTTTTGGATAGTAAGGTTCATAGAGATGGTTCTCAAAGTACCTATGATTAGGTCAGTGAAAGGATTAAGAATCAAAATAAAGATACTGATAATGATAGGCACTGCTTCCAAACTTTGTGCCAGTAGTTAAGTGATGTGATCCAATTGAGTGAGAGACTGAGGATGGAAAACACATATTCTTACAAATTTTAACAGCCATTATAAATCTAGATGAAATTCAGCCAGATGACTCCGATAGTTATTGAAACTATCAGGTCCACGTTTTAGATACATCAAAGTGCAACTATATTGTACATTGTTGATACATTTTAATGAAGAATGCCTGGGATGACACAATGCCTTTCTTTTTTTTTTTTTTAAGATTTTATTTGTTTATTTGACAGAGATCACAAACAGGCAGAGAGGCAGGCAGAGAGAGAGGAAGGGAAACAGGCCCCCGTGGAGCAGAGAGCCTGATGCGGGGCTCTATCCCAGGACCCCAGGACCATGACCCAAGCCGAAGGCAGAGGCCCAACCCATCGAGCCACCCAGGCGCCCTTGAAACAATACCTTTGATTAAAATTAATTGTAAGACTTTTCTACATTTCGGCTCTGCTGTTTACATTAATGACCTACTAGCAAACATAACTCTATCAATTTCTTAGAAAATTTTAGCCATTAAACCCCAAGGGAATTCCCCATCATGTTTATATTGATGTTAAAAAATACCGAGGTAAAATTTCAATTGCTTTTTCTCCGCGCGAGCTCTTAATCCTTCCATACTTAAGACTGATCGATTCTTGTGTTTCCTCCACTTTGGTGGTGATTAGTTTGCGACTCCCAACATATTTTCCCATGTTTTTTTCTTTTCTTTCATTATTCCTACAGCCTGTGAATGTGATTGCAGTAGATTATAATATAGCCACTGGGTTTTAAAATACCTTTAAATAGACATGTATACACACACTTCCCAAAGGAAAACCTCTGAAACCTGGTCCATAGTTGGGGCAGCCTTTGCCCTTAACTTCTTGAATCCAGATCCGTACGCGGTATGTATGCATTTATGAGTAAGTAACGACTACATCAGATAGCTAGTGTTCTTTCCATATTGTATGGCTCCAGGGGCTAGAATTGGAATATTAGCTGAGCTGGTGTTTATTTTTTAGGCTATTTCACTTACATACAGGAGACTACAAGGTGGCCATTTATACAAAAATTGAATTTATGGGAAGAATGGTAATTTATGTAGTAAAAGGAACAGCTGAAGATCTAGGCTTTGAAAAAGAAAGGGTTAGAGAGGCTCTTGGCTTTGTGTAGCAGGAGTTCACATCCCGTGCTTGGGAATATAACTTCAAGGAGAATCTAGTGGGATACTATTTGGTCTGTTCTCCAATTGCGGCTAGGGAAAGACAGGTATTAGCACGGAAAGAGTGGCTTTCAAAGCATAGGGTGCGCGGAATGAGCAGAAGAAAGTAGAATGATCCCAGGAAAGCAAAAACAGTAGCCTTCTACTCTGCTTTCTGGGATGAAGCTCTCTGGAATGTCCTTGTCTCTAATATGGGAATAATACTACTGATTTTTTCTTAAGTTGCTAACAGTAGTGAAACTAGAAGCACTTAGAACAGGGTCTAACACATAGTAAGCACTGAATGTCATTAGTATCTCCATTTTATGGTTGAGAGAGGTTTAAATAACCTAGCCTAGAGTCACAATAAGGAGTGGTTGATCTGTTGTTCAATCTCTGTCATTACAGAGTATTCACTCTTCACCACCTTGGCATTTTGCTCCAAAGTTCCATAGAGCCTCATCCTGTAAGGTCAACTTTCAGCATTTATTTATTACAGTATTTCTTTATTACAGTATTTCTTCTAACAGCTGTCATTTTAAAGAAAAGTTTGAATGCTACTCCTTCAGTTCCTATCATCTCAAACTGTAACATTTTTTTCTGGAATAGCATATGTTGCTTGATTTAATCTTTGCAGTCTTCCTTAGAGGCCAAAAAGATGATCCCCATCTTTCAGGTAGTAAAAATTCAGTGGAGGGAGGTTAAATGTTGTGGTCCAGTCCACAGAGTGAGTAAGGGTGGCAGCTGAACTTTGAACTGAGCTCTGCCTGATTCTGGAGCCTTGTGGCTCTGACCCAACTTTACTGCATCTTGGGAAACAGGAAAGTGCAATGAGGGTCCTTTGTTCCCTACCAACAGAGAACAATCTAAATAAAAATGAATCTGTCCAAAGAAGAATATATAACCAGCATACAGTGAAGGATGGAAGCTTCTAAAACAAATAGTGTTTGTCTATGTTTTTAAAATTCCAGACTGTGTTCTAGATCCTTGCAACAACCTCATTAGGCGCACGTATCTTTATTTTATAGCTAGGAGCATTTAGCACATTAATTTTGTTACTTCCCCAGGACTATTGTGTCTGTAGGTGAGGGAACCAAACCTATAGGCTCTATGAGGATAAATTCAATTACCTACTTGTGAGGACACTCAATAAGTAAGTGTTGAATGCATGAATGTCTTTCCGCCACAATTCCCAAAGTTCTGCACTTTTTTCCTATCTTTTCAGAAGCAATAAAATGTGAACAAAACAGCAATAATTGAAAACCAAACTACAACACCAAAAGGATGTGGGTCTGGAATATGAAGTAAAAAACACCCCATGAATGCACCCAAATCCATAGGCTTGATGCCTTGCATTAGAACATTTAGTCAAACACTTGAGTCAAAAATATAATCTTTGATTTTAGAAAAGGATAAGGAATAAATCTAAGGGCTAGGAAAAGGTAAATATTATGTCCCATCTTTGGTAAAAGAATGCTTTGTGAATTGTAGACTGTTCAGTGTAACTTCCACACTAGCTGGCAAAATAGTAGAACTTATTATCAAGCAATCAGTGTTTGTCCATCCACAAATATTATAATCAGCATGAGTCTGAGAAATGAAAGCAATGCTGCATGTGTCTGCTTCTCTTTTATAAAAGAGTTACAGATTTTATACAAGGAATTACAAAGTATTAGTGTTTTTCAAAGGGTGTTCAGTGGATGTTATTAGGATTAATGGCTGAAAAAAAATCTGTAGTCAATTAAATTTAAGAAACTCTAGAATTTAAAAGGTGAAACAGGTTTCTTTACTATAGGACTGCTCAGTCTTTAATTTTATTAATTTTCAAGAAGGACTATAGGATGCAGCATTGCTTAAACTAACCCTGCCCTGTCTCTTGAGGCTCTTGTGTACCAAATTTGCAAAATACTTAGGTTGACTTCTTTGACAAGTCCTCCTTTTTGGACTCAGACCACTTGAGGGCAGAGGCTGTCTGTGTTTCTCTTTCTATCACCGGTACCTAACATAGTGCGTGATACAGACACAGTACTCACTGGGTATTTATTGACTGAATGAATAAATGATTAAGTATTGAAAGAATCCTAAAGAAAATGATGGAGTATTTAATATCTTGATGATATGAAAAGAGGCTGACTAAAAACTGGATTTAAATTACTCTCGCTCTAACTTTTCTTTTAGATTTGAGAATGGAAAGTCTCTATTTTCTAATTAGATTGAGAATGAAATTTAAATTAACTGAAAATAAATTTCTTGATATTTTAACGTATTAGAAATATCTTCAGAACAAACTTTTTTATAGCCATGCACCTTTACTGACATGTGCAAAACAAAAGTTATAGCATCATTTGTTTTGTGTTTCTTCTTGACATGGGATATTGTTGGGAGGAGCTTTCAGAAGGAACTTTTGCCAGAGAATAGTGGAGTACTTTTGTGTGAATAGAAAATAAACCTATATACCTATAGTATATTTATAAAATATTATATATTTATATAATATTTCATACCTAAAATATTTATATTTTATATTTATAAAAATATCTTTTTATTGTGTAAAATGGATATGTGTATACATGCATACACATAAATGCATTACAGCTCTTTATATGTGCATATATTTTTGTTTGAAAACACATATATGCATCTATTGGGAAGTGTATTGAAAAATTCTGGTTTTCTGAATCAAGAAAAAACACAAATGTCCCCTGAAGTAAGAAATGTCAGGTAGCCATCTTATTTTATGGTTATTACATAAATAAAATTAATTCCTCAGAAATTATTTATAATAGATGGAACAAAGTCTAATTAAAGTTGTATTTTTTAAAAGATTTTATTTTACTTTTTTTAAAGATAGTGAGAGAGAGCACAAGTGGGAAGTGGGAAGGAGAGGGAGAAGCTTCGAGCCGGGAGCCTGAAACAGGACTCGATCCCAGGACCCTGGGATTGTTACCTGAGCTGAAGGCAGACGCTTAACCAACTGAACCACCCAGGCTCCCCTTATTTTTTATTTTAGAGAGGGAGAGGGAGAGTCTTAAGCTGACTCCGCACTGAACTCAGGGGCTTGATCTCTCGATCCTGAGATCATGACTTGAGCCAAAATCAAGAATCAGACTCTTAATTGACTGAGCCATCCAGGTGCCCCTAATTGAAGTTTTAAAATCAGCTACCACCATCAGTTTAAAGTTATGGTTTGTTGCACAGAACAGAAAAATTTTAACAAGATGATTTCCATTTTTTTAATTTTGATTGGAATTTATCTCAGAATTTTAATCAAATATTGTGATACCATAAAATGAAATACTGGAGCCAGAACTTTAGAAAAAAAACTGTAGAGTCACATCTGTGAACCAATTCTGTTTCTTCAGATGGATTAGATATTTCCTCATTTTTATACATGAGGTTTGTACATGATTTGTCTAAAGGTATTCCTTTGATTTTTAACAACTTTTTAAAAGTATAACTTACTATACAGTTTACCGTTGTATTTGCAGCATACTTTTGAGGAATTATATCCAGTTGTGTGCATTGATTAGCTCAGTCCACTTTTAGAGCACATCTATCTTCACCAGAAGTTCCTCTGCGCCCATTTGCAGTCAGTCCTCTTTCCCATCACTGACAAATTGTTTTCCAGAGTGGGTGCACCATTGTACATTCCAGCCAGCAATGTGTGAGATGTCCAGCTTTCCCATATCTTCAACAAAATTAGAAGTCTAAGTCTTTAATTTTAGCCATTCTCCTGTGAGTAGAGGTATCTTATTAAAGTTTTAATTTGTATTACATAACGACTAATGATGTTGAGCGTGCTTTTATATACTTACTTGGCATTTATATGTTGTCTTCAATGAAATATCTAATCAGATCTTTTGCCACTTTTAGTTGATTTATTTCTTGAATTATTAGTTATTGATATATTATAGATCAAAGATTTTTATTAGATATATGAGTTAAAGTATTTTTACTTAGACTGGATTGTCTTTTTTCTTACTTAGTGGTGTTTTCTGAAGAGAAAGGTTTTTAACTTTTCTGAAATTCAATTTAACAATTTGTTTCTTGGATGAATCATACCATTGGTATAAGATAAGAAATCTTTGCCTAATCCCAGAGCTAGGGATGTTCTCCTATTTTTTCTATTGTTCTATTTCTTCCAGATGTTTTATGATTATAGTTAGTACATTCAGATATATGATCCTCTTTTAGCTTATTTTTATATATGGTGTGAAACTAGAATCTAACTTTTTTTTTCATGTAAGTAATTAATCATCTCAGTATCATTTACTAAAAGGGCTTTTTCCCTCCCTTGAGTTGCCTTGGTACCTTTATCAAGAATCAGTTGACATAATTAGAGGGTATATTTCTGGACTTTCTCTTCGGTTCCACTAATATATATATTTATCTTTACAAAAATAATATCCTGTCTCAATTACTGTGGCTTTCTATTGACTTGAAATCCAATAATATAAATATTTTGAATTCAGCCTTCTTTTTCAAAATTACTTTAACTATTCCTTTGCCTTTCCATGTAAAATTTATGATTATGTTGTCAATTTCTATAATAATGATTGCTGGGATTTTCATGAAGAGTCTGTTAAATTTTATAGAGATCACTTTGGAGAATTGCTGTCAATGATATTGATTCTTCTAATTTATGAACATGGCATTATCTCACTTTTTGGGGGGTCTTTTAAAATTTTCTCAGTGCTGTTTTATAGTTTTCAGCTTACAGTCTTACACTTCTGTTAAATTTACTCCTAAATACTCTATTCTTTTAATATTTTTGCACATCATTTGCTTTCCATTTCAATATTCTTTTTCCTATTGCAAACAATTTTTTTATATTGATCCTGTATCTTATAATAATGCTACATGATAGAACAAATATCCTAGTAGATTTTTTGTAAAACTCTTAGGACTTTTTAAAAGATATGAGTGTCTTCCAGAAACAGTCTGTATATGCTCCTTGAGAACAGATCCCTGTGCCTCGCATATAGAACGGATCCCTGTGCCTAGCATTAATATGTGCTTGTTGAATGATGGGATGGATTTTTGTATATATTTCTTCAAGGTATTATGGTTTTTCTAACTAGAATTAATAAGTATTTTAACTTTATAAAAATGAGGTTTACATTTCATTACAATTGCACTGCAAATTGCTTTGTGTTAGACTTTTTTCCTAGGGTATATAGACAATGTGAGAAAAAAAGGAAGAAATCCTACAAGTCGGCAATAAAATAGATTTATTTTATTCGAGAGTATTTTAGTGATAAGATCCACCTTTTGCTTTTTTTTTTCCTCAAAAAGATGAGCATTTTAAGTGAGTATGTGATCAATACTAAATGCATTAAGGATGAATTCCTTACTGTCAGGCTTTGATTTCATGAAAGAAAAATGCTTATGCCTTATCACGTTTATTGCATAATTTGCAATTTATAGCAACAGTGTATCTATTTAAGTTTCACTTAAGTGCTGTAAATTACACTGTTTAGGAAAACATTGAGTGTAAATCTTTTTTATTCACTTAGGTTTTTTTTTTTTAAACTAACAATCTGAGTCATTTTAAACACCTCACATTTTAATAAGAGGATCTTTCTTTTCTTAATTTCTGAGCAAAGATTTTGATTACATAAAACACAAACATCTGTTTCCCCCACAGTATTCATTGATATAATGCTAAACATATATCATAATTTGACTACTATGTAAGAAATGTCAAAATGTACCTCTTTGAGCCAAAGGTGGGTTGATGGAGTTTTCAGTTTGTCAATTCTGAAACGGCATCAATTTAGAAATGAAGGACAGAAAGAAAAAAAATCAACAAACACAAAGCAAAACATACAAAGCTAGCTTTTTCAACAACAAGTAAGGATTATGCTGCCTGTGAAGCAACATCTCTTTTAGGTATATGGAGTGAGCTTACCCTCTGAGTGCATGGGTGTTTATCTGGAACAGTGCTCAGTCAGATGTCTGTTCTAATATTACATCCAGAGTATAATCCACATTAACTCAAGGGCCTTTACCAAATAGTATCCCTTCAGTGTCACCACCGCTTCCCAAACAATCCATTCCTCCTTACCACCTGCCCTACGTCTTTATTATCATTATTCCCAGAGACACCTGTAAGCAACGGGTAAAAACCAGGGCTTTGCAGAGCATTACCGGGGTTCACATTTTGGCTTGCTTATTGGCTGTGTAGTCATAGGCAATTTATTTACACTATCTGATGCCACGTTTCTGGTCTGCAAAACGGAGACAATAGCAGTACCCACTCCCTTGAGTTGCATGAAGATGGATGTGTATTTATCACTTTAGCCCTGTATATATGTATGTGTGTGGGGGGTGATATAACACATCTACATAGACACACATACACATGTACAAATACATGCAATTGCGTATCTGTGTGTGTGTGTATAGACAGATGGATAGATTGATAGCTATTGCTTTGAGTAGCAGTGTCTTGTACATAATAAATGATTACTCTATTTTAGTTATTTATTATTAAATCTGGCTGCCCTGATGTAATATTTCTCAGAGTTCCTCCATGCAAACCATTTTTTAGTGTTAACCTTTTAGCTTGGTACATAGTTTGATGACAATAGACATAATGGAAAATAAAATCAAAATGACAAGCTATGACATCATTCAGAATTTGTCATGTGCCAGTGGCAAATATATACATAAAATAGCTAGAAATATGTTTAATATTTAATGGATATTTTTTATCCATATTATTTTAGCAATATAAGAACTGTAAACTGTTTTAAATGCCCATGAAAATCAACCTGCTTGACATATAATTTTCCAGTCCTGCACCAAATAATTGTGATAGTCAATGAAGAATAAAGTTCTGTTTAACCTATTACTGCTTTTATTTCCTGGAAGAGTTGTCTCAATGGTCAGTGGACTGATATCCAGTGTTTCTTCATAATTCCTGAGGACATTTTTTTAAAAGTATTTTATTTATTTATTTGACACAGAGAGAGAGATCACAAGGAGGCAGAGGGGCAGGCAGAGAGAGAGGGAGAAGCAGGCTCCTTGCTGAGCAGAGAGGCCGATGTGGGCCTCAATCCCAGGACCCTGAGACCATGACCTGAGCTGAAGGCAGAGGCTTAACCTACTGAGCCACCCAGGCGCCCCTCTTGAGGACATTTTAAAGTATTTCTTCTTTTGACACATTTAATGAGCACTTGTAATTATATTACAAAAATAGGTAATTTGACAATATCATTAATGATGACAAATATGATCTAGTAAGAATATATTATTTCAGTAGTACTCTGCTAAAGTCACAGATGCTCACGGTGCTGTTGTAATTGCTAATTCATTAGTTTTGTTGAACTTCAAAAGTAAAGTACTGTATTACTCTATAGATCTTTGTTGAAACTTATTTAGCAGTTAAGTTTTGATATCCTAACTATTTATATATGTTTATTCAGGTTAAAAAACAAAAATCAAAATGCATGCTAAAATCTTGTTAATCTGTGTAGATTCTTCTCTGATAACACATTATCTTTGTACACTAAAAATATTGAGTGACATTTCCTGAAATCCAGTTTTCAACACTGTGTTGTACCCTACATAAGAGTTGTAATTTACATACACACTTCTGGAGTGGGGATACTTGAGCTTTTGTGCTTGCTTTATTTGCCCTTTTGAAAATCTGTGGAAGAATCTGTGAAAACCCTGGACCTTTTCCTCTCCAAAAAGTGTGTGGTAACGTATGTAAATAAAATTTTGTATCTAGGTCCTTTAGGTCACTGGATTCTCTAAAGCTCAACCAAGGACATACTCCACAGTATAATTCTTACTACTTTAAGAAACCCAATTCTAATATTTCTGTAAAGTTAGAGACAATTATCAGTGATTCACAATTTCTTGTATGTAGTCAGCATCACATTGCCTTTTGTGTTTTACATTTTTAGTATGATGGGACAAATCACTGTGGGCCTGTGTCATTTCTTATTATAGTTTTTTTGTGTGTGTGTGAGGATTAAAATTTTAAAAAATTATGTATTACTCTGGAAAAAAAGGGCATTTATTTCTGAATCTTCTTTTCCTTATCTACAAATGTGTCTTTTCTATCAGGAAGTTGTGGGGAAGTCTTTGTTATTGGTCAAATGTTCCAGTATCTTAGGAAAATGAAGACTGTTTAGAGTTCACAGATCTTTAAAGTCATTTATATTCTGAAATTAAGTTGTCAAATTAAGTATTCATTATTGAACAACTTCTGCATGCTAGTCTTTTACACCTGGCACATTTTTGGCATATTCAATACATGATTATTCCTATTTTGCAGTTTGGGTACCCGAGGCTGAGTTTCTCTGAGTAACTTTCCCAGGATTACTCAATCAGTAATTACTCAGTTACTCAGAAGACAGATGGGGATCCCAGCTAATTTGTCTGACTTTTCAGCCTTGGACTGTGAACATTCCACTGTAAGCTAAAATGATTTGCCTAGAATTATCAAAGGGCTATTACTTTGATAATTTCTTAAATTAGAAGAGAAATATACATCATATGACATCTTGAAATCTTTATACATTTCATTTTAATTCATTCAATAAATATTTAGCTAGTTCCTAGGACTATCTTACTTGACAAATGAGAAAACAGGAACCTATGAAATTAGATGTCATATGATGTATATTTCTCTTCTAATTTAAGAAATTATCAAAGTAATAGCCCTTTGATAATTCTAGGCAAATTAGGGTTATAATTGATTATTAATCATAACGTATATGTCTAATTTTGTTTCTAATTATCTCTGCTTTTACAAATTTCCACATTAAATTCTTTTATATATATTCACGCAGACACACCTAGCCCCATGTGGTTCCAGTCAACTGTGTGGTGAGTTTATTTAGTTAGAGATTGCTTTCCTGTGTCTTTCAAATCACATTCAAATTACTGGCAGAACACTGGTCTTTGATTTGTGATTTTAGTAACTTTTCTGTTGAACCAAATGCCTTATACACAGTAGGCAAGGAACAAATAATTGCACAATGAGTGAATGAATTTATAATGCCTAGCTTGCAAAGTCAGATCACTTACATTAAATGAAGGGACATGGTGGTTTAATCTGTAGTGTGTGAAAGAGGCCAAATGTCATGAATATTGTCTATTGGAAAAAAAATACTGCACAGGAAAATGAGAGCTTCAATTTAATGTATGCTGAGAATGAATTCAAAGACTGTAGAGCAGTTGACTTGTACTAAATAAGTCTAAATATTCTGCTAAAGTATTGAATTATGAATTAAATCCTCTTATTTAAAGATATCTGTTGTACTTCCTTGAAGTCTATTCTATCTGGATTAAGTGTTTTTTATTTGATTTAGAATTCTGCTTTGATATTCACATCAGATGGGGGATATAATTTGTTTGAAAGAAATTATTATAAGGTTGACTTGATTCATTATACTTCTATTCTTTGTATTACTTGTCATGGTAGGTAACAGTGGGTTTCTTTTGGAAGTAGATTTGTTTTCTGGGTGTTTCCTATTTAATTTCTTAAAGAAGCCAAAACATGTAATGGTCAATATAAAATAAGGGTATCTTATAAATGAAGAGTTTATTAAGCACAAATTATATAACTAAAATGGAGTTTGTGAGGATTGAGTACTGAATAATTTGGAAACAATAACCTCAAGTTTAATTTTCAGAATGCAAACAGGGGTTTTTGGGTCTCCATTCTCATGGATCATGTGAAGTGGGAATGCCAGGAAGTGGGAAGTGACTTATTTTAGTTAGTGTGAAAATGGATTTAAAAATTTCATGACTATTTTAGGATTATCTTGAAGGGTAATTATAAAAAAAAAGCTTCCAAAAAATTTGCATGCCTTTTGTTCTTCCTGTTTTTTTCCGCACTTAAAAAAAAAAAAAAGAGGCATTTGCACATTGATTCTTAGCTTTGCACAAATTTGTAGTTAGTACCTGAAAGTGTTTTCTTATATTTAGTAGTAATCAAGTATATTTTACTATATAAATTCCATTTTTTAAAATTTATTTATTTGAGAGAGAGGGAGGAGAGAGAGAGAGCATGAGTACAGGGAGGGGCAGAGGGAGAGGAAGAAGCAGACTTCCCACTGAGGAGGGAGCCTGACCCAGGGATAGATCCCAGGACAGGGATCATGACCTGAGCCAAAGGCAGATGCTTAACCGACTGAGCCACCCAGGTGCCCCTATAAATTCTAATTTTAAAAAATATTTTTTACACTTAATCATTAAATCAGATATTAATTTATGGGAATATCAATTTTTTCCTCACCTTTTTGCTGAATGATATTTCTCTCTGTGATTAAAACTCCATTGATGATGAGTTTTGGTTTTACTGTTCATACATATATTGAATCTAAAATTCACCCTTTTATAATCAGATTGCATTGCAAGAGCCTTTTATTTAGTATGCTGTATGAATGATTCAACTGGGCTTAATAGCTATAATAGCCATTTCTTATGATCCATTGAGAGAAGTAGCATTAGTAAACACCACTGATAACCATTAAGAAGATTTTCTTTTTTATTAATACCCAAAGTGTAACATATGTTTTCAGGTTCCTATGTCAGCTTTTAAACATGAAATTGTTCTTGAGCCAATGAAGATATTTATCTTAGAGAATATTAAAGATGAAATAATTTGTTGAACACCATTCCAAGTAAATCTGATTCACAAATGGCATCAAATTGATTTGAAAGGAATATTTATTCCTGTATTTTTGTATGGTGTGTTTGTTTTCACCTTCTCTTAAGATTAAGCTACTTATAAAAGAATAAGCAAAGAGGTAGTTGGAGATCCTTTTCTCTTGGGAAGAATTTTCAACAGGGAAGATTCATTTCTCAAACTGTGATATATAGAAGAAGAATTATAAGCAAGTTCTTTTATATATATATATTTTTCTAATCTATTATGTCAATGCCCAATGTAATTGTGCTTTTTGAAGTAGTGTTTGCTATTCATATTTCAACCTTACTGTGCCAAAAGAACAAGAATTTGGTTTGCCTTAGATTGTGAATATAGGTTTTTATTAAACATATTTACAGCTCCCTATATTCTCATTACCTAATTTTTTAACATCCAAATTAATATCTCACGTCATGAGATGAATCATTATTTCCAAAGGGATCTTAAAATACTGTTAAGAATGTCATAAAATGTTGTGCCATTTAGCTGTCTCAGAGAACCATAAAATCTATGTTTCTGCATAAATGTAAAATGGGCAAACAGATTTATGAGGTCTTCCTGCTGCATTGGCTTTGCGCCATCCTTAGTTCATGTGATTTGGGTCATATTAACTAAAAAGGAGTTCATGATTATTATGGTCTGAATATATCCCCCAAAATTCATATGTTAGAAATCTAACCTCCAAGGTTATGGTCATGGGGGTGACTAGGTTATGAGAGGGTAGTTCTCATGAATGGGATTTGTAATGTTATGAAAAAGGCCTAGAAAGATCCCTTGCCCCTTTGACAATGTGAGGATACACTAAGTCTGTAATCCAGAAAATGTCCTCACTTGATCATGCTGACACACTGACCTCAGACTTCCAGCCTCTAGAACTGTGAGAAATAAATTTCTGTTGTTTATAAATTACTCCCTCTTTGTTATTGTGTTATAACAGCCCAAACTGACAGTGATATTCTGTGGGCTGCCTACACAGACAAAGATAATGATACCTGTATTTCTTACCTCTAAATTTTATAGTCTGACTCCCTGGACAATACAATTTAGGGTCAGCAACCAAATGCAGATATCTTCAAATCATATTCAAATTTGGAATATGCCGTTTTTAAAAATTCTGTATCCATTTAAGCCCATTCATTCATTCAGTTAATATGTTTTGACCACACACTGTATGTCCTAGGTGGTATGTTTGGTAATGAGGCTACATTGGTGACCAAGTTAGCCCTGTCTACATAGAGCTTAAACTCTAAAGGGCAAAACAAATAAATGTTGAATAATTAAACATTCGTAGCAACTGTAATATTGATTGAGATTGAGATGCAAGAGGAGAACAGGTGTGACGAGCATATTTAACAGCAGAACCTGACCTTGATGGGTGGTCAGTGAAAGCATTCCTGGGGAAGTAGATCTTCAGATTGGGACTTGGAGGAAAAAGGAGTAGGGTAAGAGCATTTCAAGGAAAGAGGGAGTATGCATGAAATCTTCAAGGTATATAGGGCTTATTTACATATGCTAAAATATTCATGCTGTGCACCAGATGTGAAGAAAAATGTATTTTATATATTTCATCATTATTCGGTTCTCTTTGTGAATATCTGAGTGTGTCAGTCTGAGTTTGACCAGAGAAAAAGAAATAGTAGGAGATACATATTAAAAGACTTAAGGCATATAATTGGCTTACACAACTGTGGGGACAGGCTAGGTAAGTAAGGGAAATCCACAGGGCAGGCTTTCAAAAAGGGTGGGATGGAATTCTCAGCAGGAGCTAGAGCTTCTGTCCAAAGGCAAAATTTTCCTCAGCTCTGCTTTTAAGACCTATCAACTGAAAGGCTCACCTAGAATACCTTGGATAATTCTTCTTATTTAAAGTCTATTGATTATGGAGTTCAGTCATATCCGCACAGTACCTTCATAGCAAAACCTAGGTTAGTGTTCAATTGAATAACTGGGAACCCCAGCCTAGGCAGGTTGACATATGAAATTGACCATCACACCAATACAATTTAAATTAGTCCAATACAATTTAAATTAGTTATATTTGACATTAAACAGCCCTTTTAGATAAACCTCAGCCTCTCATTTAGATAAAAAAAAAAACGTGTTCTTCAAACTATCTCCCTTTCAACCTACTTCTGTCTCCCTGATGACGTCCAGGGGTTGAGGGCTGAGTGTTCTGGGAAGGTTGTGTCTTATGAGATGCGGGGTCAGGGGAGGGGTTTAAAGTTCCCTCTCATGCTCGTCCTTGTGTGTATGTATACACAAGCTGGAGTCTGTTGCCTCTAGGTCCCTGTCCCTGATTGACCTGGTTGATGTATGCTTTTCTATCCTATACATCTGTCCTGACCAGTGTTTCTAGACTCTTCTCAGAGGCTAGTAATGTAGACCTCTAACCCTGTCTTTTACCTTCTATTTGGCCCCTCCACCTAGGCGTTCCATCAGTCATCAAGAGGGGTTGGTGGTAAACCCACTAGTTCTCAAGACATCCACTTCACGTGGGAAGTAGATTCCAAATGCTAGCTCTGAGACTGTCCTCTGCCTGCAAGCACTGCACCAGCTTTATGTGGTTGCTCCCTTCCTCAACAGAGGGGGGCCGGCAAGGTGACATGCTCTCATGGCCTCTTTCAAGGAGATGATAGGCTATCCTCAGTGCTCCCCACTGCAGAGCCAATGCATATCTAATGTTGGTTTTATTTTTATTTTTTTCCTTCCTAAAATCTCCCAGGGTTAGAAAGGTGTGGGCTTCCTCTCTTTTTTTCCAGAACTGTTTTTTTTTTTTTTTGCAGCTTGCAAGCCTAACCTTTTAATGTCTTTTGAAAGGTAAAATTTAAATATTGATTATATTGTCCTTCACCTGGGCATGGATTGAGGAGAAAGGACTTGCTTTTCTTTTGCTGGTAAACTGTTTATTAGTGAAAGTTAAGGAATTAGGGGTGAGATGAGGGTTGTGAAATATTAGAGATGGGAGTGAGAGAAGTGAAAGTGTTTGCTTAAAGCTTTGCTTTAGAGCCCCAGCATTTAAATGTCAACTAGATAGAAATGGTAATTAGATTGTAAAAATGGTTTCTTACAGTCATAAAAATTCCTAAAGCAGCACAAATGAACATGAAGTGTTTCCACCAGTAGTATGGATGGATTCCTAATGATTCATTTATTTTTTCTTAACCCATCCCCACATTTAACTACAGGCATTTTCAGCATGAGTTATTGAAGAAAGGGCTTTAGTTAGAGGCCCTTTCTTCAATAAGTTATTTATTCAGCAAATATTTATTGAGTGTATCTAGGCTCAGCCTGTAATATGAAATTTGAGTCTTAATTTATAATTGGCTAATATAATTACAAAGATTTATTCTTTGAAGAATATCATTTTAGATGGATTAAAAAGATAGATTTCATATGTTTTGTGATTTGGTGAAGCAGAGGCAGGGCTGAGTCCATGGGTGGCCTTAGAAGGGCCCACACTTAAAAGAAAAAAAAGAAGAAGCCCCACTGTTTGTTTAATGCTCTGCTGCTGCCATCATCCTAAAATTCTCCATTTTTGAACAAGGATCCCCCACATTTTCATTTTGTGCCAGGCCCGGCATATCATGTAGCCAGTTGTGAACAGAGGGATTTGCCTTCTAATCCTGACTTCATTTGCTAGCATTTAGTCAAGTTACTTGACTAAGCTAAACCTCATTGCCTCATCCGTAAAGTGGGAACATCCCAGTGCCTAGAGAGGATTGCTGAGAGGAGTGCCTTGCTCAGCAGCTATGGAGCAAGCAGTAGACTTTGGCAGCTGCTACTACATGTCACTAATACATAAATGAATGTGTTTTGCAGCCAAACTATGTTCTAGGTCTGAACAACCTAGTAAAATAGGAAATAAATTTCATTGCTCTAAAGTAAAATCAATCTAAAGTCTTAAAAAAAAAATATCCAGGGTATTACCCTAATACTGTCAACCTCTTTATTTACTAGTGACTGGTTAGTTTTTAGAAAGGACCTTTTCCCCCACAGATTTAAATTAAATTTGGAATTTTTTTTCTTACAACTTTAAGATTGCTAAATAGCAACGATTTTCTAAAGGAGAGGTAGCAGGCTCTGATATTAGGCCTCATTAGCATGGGTTTGCTACTTGGGATTCAACAATATTGCTTGTATTCTAAGGAATTAACACTTGATAGTGATTTATAAATAAGTACACATAAAATCCAATGAATAAAAAAAGATGGAACTGATGGATAAATTGGAGTGGTAGATTAGAAGGAAGGAACAAACATAATAAAATAATGTTATATGTTTAAAAAGTGCCCTATTTGAGAAATGATTAGAAGCACAACACCTCACCCTTTTAGGGTAATAGGGGAATGGATAAATGAACTTTTCTTATAACTGAAGCTTAAGCATTTAAACTTGCAGTGCTTGCTTTAACACATTTTAATGGAAAGTGTTTGTTTCTATGGAAATCTTAAGTATTGCAGACATCTGATTCAGAAAATAGAATGTACTAAGCAATGTATACCTATTATTAGTAACTTATGGTTATCCCCAGGAATATCATGCCTTAAAAGTGCTTTCTCTTAGGTGCCTGGGTGGCTCAGTGGGTTAAGCACCTCCCTTCCACTCAGATCATGATCCCAGGGTCCCAGGATCCAGTCTCATGTTGGGCTCCCAGGAGTCTGCTTCTCTCTCTGCCCCTTTTCCCACTCATTCTCTTAATCTGTCTCTTTCTTAAATAAAATCTTAAAAAAAATTGCTTTCTCTTTGGGAACGCTAAAGGAACATAGGAATTCTCTACCTCTTTCAAGGAATCTTCCCAAACTCTCACAGAATGATTGTTGGGAAAACATCTGTTTTCTTTTTCCTTTTATTAGTTTTTTTTAAAATTTTATAATCTTTTTTTTTAAATTTTTATTTCTCAGAGAGAGGGAGAGAGAGAGAGAGCGAGCACAGGCAGACAGAGTGGCAGGCAGAGGCAGAGGGAGAAGAAGGCTCCCTGTCGAGCAAGGAGCCTGATGTGGGACTCGATTCCAGGATGCTGGGATCATGACCTGAGCCAAAGGCAGCCGCTTAACCAACTGAGCCACCCAGGCGTCCCTATTAGTTTGTTTTATTTATTTTTTATTCAAGTGAAATTAACATACAGTATTATATTAATTGCAGGTATACATAAAATGATTCACCAATTCTATACTTTACTCGTGTGTTCATCGTGAGAAGTGGACCCTGAATCCCTTTCACCTATTTCACTCATCCTTCCCACCTCTCCTCCGACAACCACCAAATCTCTATACTTGAGTCTTTTTTTTTTCCTTTGTTCTGTTTCTTAAATTCCACATAGTTTCCTAATGATCTTTTAATTGCTGTAGGTGGATCTGTTTCTTCAGCTTCCCCCTTGTTCAGGATTTTTAAATACATTTGATTCTAATCAGTCTCCTTATTGTGGTTAAAATTCAGAGAGCTATAAAAATACAGGAGCAGTACCTCAGCCATCTTATACCATATGGTACCCTAAGAAGTAGTGAAATCTCATCCCAGAGAGATCAGAAGTAAACAGAAGGACAGAGAGGAAAGAGAAGAGATGAAGAGAGTGTGCCCAGATTCCTGAACGCTTTCTGGCTTCTGTTTCTTTGCTTCCTTTGAGATTCTTTAAGTATCTAATTATCTTTTAAGTAATTCCAAATCTTTAAAAAAATATATAGTTTGAATTTGCATTATTTTGTGAACTGAAGGCATCTGAAATGTGATTGTATTTATATTAGACGCATGAGCAGTTACTATTCAACATTAACTCATTTGAATTTGCCTTTGACTAGCTCTGGATCTTTTTCTTTTTTAAACCAAATTCAGCATTTTATATTTAGTTCTGTTAAATTTCAGTATTACTGAAGTGATGAATTTGAATATTATAGTAGTCTAAGAGATGATAGGGGCCTCCATTAGTGTTAGGACCCTAATAGAGAGTCTGAGAAAATTATGAAGGATAGAATGAGATGAAGAAGATACATGACAAGACCTGGTGTACACTGGAAATGATGAGATGAATGGGAGGTTGAATCCTTAGGAGAACTTAGGAGTAAATGAGTAGAGTTTGATGTCATTCACTGAAGATAAAACACCTACAAGATGGTAAATAATTTGATGAGTTCCTTTCTGGTCATGTTGAGTTGCCCGACTTGTAAGAGGTAAGTTTATGAGTCTGGAGCTAGAAGAGAGACCCAAAATATAGTTGAAACATTCCACAAGTTACCCATTTTTTTAATTTTTAATTTTTATTTAATTTTATTTTTTATTATAATTTTTAATTTTTTAATTAACATATAATATATTATTAGCCCCAGGGCTACAGGTCTGTGAATCGCCAGGTTTACACACTTCACAGCACTCACCATAGCACATACCTTTGCCAAGGTTCATAACCCAACCATTTTTTTTATTATTAACATAAACTGGATTATTTGTTTCAGGGGTACAGGTCTGTGAATCATCAGTGTTATACGATTCACAGCACTCACCATAGCACATATCCTCCCCTGTGTCCATCACCCATTTTTAAGTGATCATTCACCCCTGGGTGGAGAATGAGCCCACTCAACAGAGGTGTATAGTGTGAAAAGGGAAGGGTAGAGATGCGACAGTGAGGAACACCACAGAAGCAGCAGCCTGAGAGATCTGAGGGGAAGCAGGGAAAGAGAGCATCAGAAAAGATAATGAACATGTGTGAGAGGGAAAGAATGGTCAAGGTGCCAAATGGCATTGAAGTCAAGTGAGATAAGGAGTGATGTATGCCCATAACTTAGAGTACTCAGTTGCTGATTTGAGGTCCAGTACTGTCAGTGGGAGGAAGACCAGATTTCAGTGGATGGAGAAGTAAGGAGCAGTATGAAGTGAACATCCTGTTATGTGCCCTTCGGAAGTTCAACTAAGGCTGGAAGGAGGGGATTGATATATACAAGAGGATGCTTGTGTGAAGGAAAGGCTTTTTAACAGACATCACATACTGTTCTACTGGAGGAGGAAGGGAGCTAGGAGGTACGGGGGAAGCGGGGAGTAACTGGTAGACAGAGAAAATAACAGGTTCAAGAGATCCGTGTCTGGATTAACTTCTGACAGAAGTTCAAAACATACTTTCATGTCACTGTGGAGTTATGCATCAGGGATGGGGTTAGGAAATAGAGATATTCTCCTTTTCCAGCCTGATGGTGGTATTTCTTTTCCTAAGGAAAGAATATCAGAGTAACAAAGCTTCATTCCTTCCTCTTACCTACGCTTCTTCAGGGAAAGTGGGAGGCATAATTTACTTAATTTGTGAATTTGTAAAAAGTAGGTGTTCATAGTTCATTTTCCTCTCTCATTCCGTTGGTGAATTCTCTGTTTCTCTGTTCCTGGGTTGGTAAGCCTGCGTGGTTTTGGTTTTCAATGAGACCTTTCAATTAAGAACTTTATTCTAGTCTTAAACTTTGTTCATGGTCTCCAGTATATAGTATGAGTATATATATGTATATATATACTCACATCTTTTTTATCCATTCATCCCACTGATGGACATTTGGGTTGCTTCCATGTCTTGGCTATTGTAGATAATGCTGCAATAAACACAGGGGTGCATTAAAAAAAACTGTAAGAAAGATGATATTTTTGGATTTTTGGATTTCATTGACTTATGATTTATTTTTCAAATGGCTCAGTACTCAGGAAAGAAGAATTCCTTATTCTTGGTGCCCCTTATTGATTTTTTAAAGAATATAGTCAACACACAATAATTACATTAATTTCAGGTGTATAATTTAGTGATTCAACAAGTTTATACATTATGCTATGCTCACCAAAAGTGTAGCTATCGTCTGTCCCCATACATTTCCATTGCAGTATCATTGACTATATTCTTTATGTTGTGTCTGTCTTTGTGCCCACCCCCTACCCCCTCCCTCCTGGCAACCTTCAGCAAGCTTTTCTTCTAAGATATATGGAAAGGGGTTAATAATTAAAAATAAGCTATTTCCACATATATATTCATATATATATTTATATTTATATGTGTGTGTGTAAAGGTAACAAGATCTTGACCTTTTGACTTCAAGTCGTGACCTTGACCCTTTCTTGGAGGAGGAGTCAGGGATGGAGTAGAATCTGAAGAGACAGTCAAATGTGGACATTTAGAGTACTGATTGGTACTCTAATTGGTACTCACTAATTGGTACTCACCAGAGAGAATTTATTAAAATAGTTTTCTCTTTTATTGTTTTCAGAGTGACTAAGGTTATGAGATGAGATTTTTTTTAGTCACATTCTTTGTTAGATTTCTGGTCCTGGGATTTTATCTATCTTTAACTTTTTCTGAAGTTAGTTACATATCTAAATATTCCTCAAACTTCTGTCTTTGTTGTAATTAGCTCTAGGATAGCCTGATCACTTCTCTGACAAACTCTTTACTGTAAATACCTTTAACTTTGAAAATATTTAATAATTAATTTTGAAAATGTTTCCTAACCCCATCTCTCTTCAGAGCAATGAAACTTAAAGTCTAAATAAGAAATCTTCAATTCAGTAAACATACTTTAGATGCCTGTTTGGTGACAGGCAGGCAGTAACATTTAAGCTGGTGATATCAAATATAGCAACCCTTTCTTGAATAGCAAGTCTGACCCAGGAAGTCCTTGACATTCCTTGTGTGTCCTGTGAGTGCAATGGAAAAAGAGCATCAATGCATAAGGACAGTAGCCAGTGTGTATTTTCAGTAAGATGAATGCTTCTTTTATTATAGAAATGTTCTGTTTTAAGAATTTCATTCAAAAGAGAATCTCACCTACATTGAACCCCCTCCATTTGAGTAGCATTTGCAGTTAAGAAGAGGTAAGAACAAGCAGTGTAACATGTTAAATCAATTTTTTCCCCCTATATAGATTTCTGACACAAGGGGTCCTATGCCTCTGGACACGTTTTCCTTTTTTAGTGATAAAATTTAAGAAAGTCAAGTTTATGGATGCTAAGTGTAGTTTGATGAATTTTGATAAATGTATATACCCGTGTAAACAACACCTCAGTCAGTATACATCAGTCAGTATTGCCATCTTTCCAATCTTTCCCACTCACCTGGAGGGAAGGACACCTCTCATTTCTTTCTTCATAGAAAGGTTTTATTTTTTCTTCAACCTTGCAACAATGGATTATACATTCTCCCAAGTATAATGTTTTTGAGATTAATCTATTTAGTGTGGATCAGGAGTTTATTCCTTTTTATTATTGAATAGTCAGTCTTCTATTTGACAAATATATTATCATTGTCCTTTCTCCTGTTGATGGATGTTTGGGTTGTTTCCAATTTTAGGTCATTATGAGTAAGATCACTGTGAATATTTGTGCATAGTATTTCGGGAGACATATGTTTTTATTATTTTGGATAAATACATAAGAGTGGAAATAATGGATTGGAAGGTAGATATATGTAATGTTAAAAGACACTGCTTAATGATTTTCCACAGATGATCAGTTTTGTTTTAAACTTCTACCAATAATATCTGAGTGGTCTTATTTTTCTGCAATACCTCCCACATTAAATGCTATTACTCTCTTTAATCTTAATCATTCTAATGAGCATGAAGTGATAACCTGTTGTGGTTTTAATTTACATTTCCCTGATTACTATAATGAGCATGTTTTCATGTGTTTATTGGCATTCTGATACACATCTCTTTCTGAAGCATCTTTCAAGTCTTCTGCCCATTTTTAACTGGCTTGTTTGATCATCATCATCATCATTATTTATTTGCAGGTTTAATTCAAATAACATGAATATCGGCACATGGTTTATGTATTGGAAATTTTTTTTCATTTCGTGGTTTGCCGTTTTGTTTTCTTAATGGTGACTTTTGATGTGCAGAATTTTGATGAAGTCATATTTATTATACTTCTTTAATGATTAGTTGTTTTCTGTTCTATCTAAAAAGTAATTTCCTAACTGGTCACAAGGATATTTTCATATAGTTTCTTCAATGAGTTTTATAGTTTGGCTTTTACATTTAGGTTTATAGTCTAGACTTAATTAATAAAATTAATTTTACATATGGCCTGAGGTATGAATTAAGTTTCAGGTTTTTCTCTCATACAGACATACAGACTAAACTAAATATTTAGTTTAGCAAAATATGTTGGAAAGAGTCCTTTCCCCATTGAATTATACTGACACCTTTGTCAAAAATCCTTTGAGTCGTTTATGGACTCTCAACTCTGTTCCATTGATCTACTTGTTCTCATGTATATACCAGACTATTATAATTATTTTAGCTTTATACAAAGTCTTATAATCAGGCAGTGTTATTCCTTTAGTTTCATTATTCCTTTTCAAGATTCTGAAGCTGTAATTTTAAATAAGCATTACTTTGTACTTACATAGAACCTTTTAGTCTTCTAATTTTATGAATGGGTTACTGAAGGTATCGAATATGTTAACATACATGCATCTTTTCACCATGCTTCTGAGAGGCAGTGTGACAGGCTATGAAATTTGTAAAGTGTCTTAGAGCCATTCTTTTGTGCAGTGAAACAGGTTTCCTGACACTTGTGCCATCTGCTGATTGATGTTTCCAACTGCATTATATGATGATGAACCCTTAACTGTCTGTCCTCTCATTGTTCATTTAGCATCTTCAAAGAAAGATTCTCCAGCCCAGTCTTTAACATATTCCTAAACACACACACATACAGATACACACACTGTTGTTTCTATATCTCATTTATATCTTTGCTTCCTTTTTTTTATTTTTCAGTGTAACAGAATTCATAGTTTTTGCACCACACGCAGTGCTCCACGCAATGCGTGCCCTGCTTCCTATTCCCTTTCATCCTTCCTACCCAATTATCAACTTTAACACTTTTTTCTCCCTTCCCAAGACCCTTTGGAATGACCCTGAAGATTCAGATCTCCTCTGAATAAGCCTCAGAGAATTCTAAAAATGCTTTTTTGTTAGGTCATTGCCAATGTTTCAAGCCTCATTAAAGATAATTAACTTTAGTGTTTTTATTAAACTACTCTATGCACTCTCTAAGCCTAATGGGGAGTAGGATCCATTAACAAATTTGCAAATTATTTTTATAAGAAATCATTTATAAATAGAAAAATTTAACCACATTGGATATATTTTGTTCCCCTATACTCTGGCCATTTAGAATGCTCAAGAAATTGAGAAAACTTTGAAAATGTTTACTACAGTTATAGAGCTATTACTGGTCAGGAGAGTAGTGTTATTTTTTGTTTGTTTGTTTTTTTTTTTGTTTTAGCATCACTAACTAAATAAAAATGTCTGGTGTTTGAAAGTCAGTATTTACTTGGAAAGAAATTAATTGAGTTATTATCTAGATGTGGAGTCCCTCTTCTTCCATCATTCCTGATTCTAAGTGTCCTGATATATGAATATCCAAAGCTTACTGTAGTGACTAAGCTTAGCCATCATGATTATTGAGTATTTTTTTGCATTAAAATCAGAGACTTTATTCTAAAGTTGATTTTGTATTTTGTCTCTTCTTAATACAGTTGTTTTAAACCACATATAAGTGTCTGTGTGCATGTATATATTCCATTAGATATTTATATCTAGTATTTGAATTATCAGACTTTGATTTGTAAGGCTGTGTTAAGACTTAGAATCCAGAACCACACATAACATCCCTGAGTGCTGAGTATTTTGCATGTATTATTTCACTTTATTATCCTCACTTATAGAGATTATGGAGCACTTACACGGCTGATGTAACTTAGCCCAGATCACAAGTACATGGCAGAGGAAGCCAGTATTTTAATCAGGTCCATCTGACTTCATATCAAGCTCTTACTACACATTACTGCCTATTTCTCTTTTTCAGACATTTATTTCTATAAAACAACTTTCCATATAAAAGCTCTGATGAAGTTTTAAAATCTTAGTTCTTTTCTTTTTTTTTTTAAAGATTTTATTTATTTATTTGACATACAGAGATCACAAGTAGGCAGAGAGGCAGGCAGAGAGAGGGGGAAGCAGGCTCCCTGCTGAGCAGAGAGCCCGATGCGGGGCACGATCCCAGGATCCTGGGATCATGACCTGAGCCGAAGGCAGAGGCTTTAACCCATTGCGCCACCCAGGTGCCCCTAAAATCTTAGTTCTTTTCTAATTAAGATTTATGTTATAATATACAAACATAGAGTTGTAAGAGAACAATAATTTTCCAAAGCCTAATTGTGTCTTCATGTCCAAAATGCAATGCTGCCTCTTTGTGGGGTCTTTTTTCCACAGCACTCTTCCCATCTTCATGGCCCATTAACCACTATGCATCTCACATTAACTTAATTTATAATTTTCTTCAAATATTAGCCCGTGCACAATTAATTTTCTTTTTATCTGTTTGAATTTTATTGAGATAGACATATAACTGTGTAAGTTTAAAATATACAATATAATGATTTAAGTACAAAATTTGATTTTTCTAACTAACATTTTCTGATGTCTTATCTCTGGTCAACCCAGTTTTCTACTTCTGTACCTTCAGGCTGGAAGAACATGAGCAGCTGAGATGCAGCATTCTTTTAAATAATGACATATAATCAGCTATAAAAACAAAGAAGTAACCTAGTGCATCTTATTATCCTAAGTCTGATATTTGATTTTTATTAGGGATATTTTTTGTTATTTGGATATACTATGTATTCATATGTGAGAATGCATGCACGTGTGTGTGTATGTGTGTGTGTGTGTGTGTGTGTGTGTGTGTGTGTGAAAGCTGTGTCAGAGCCCTTATGCATCAATGAGTCCTTCAAAGTACACTTTATCCTTCCACCTGTGAATCTACACCGAACTCATTTCTGAGAATCCAACATATAAATACTCCTCAAATATCTGAATCTATAGACAATCCAGAGTTTGGGGGTGCCTGAGTGGCTCAGTGGGTTAAAGCCTCTGCCTTTGGCTCAGGTCATGATCTCAGGGTCCTGGGATGGAGCCCCACATCGGGCTCTCTGCTCAGCGGTGAGCCTGCTTCCTCCTCTCTCTCTGCCTGCCTCTCTGCCTACTTGTGATCTCTGTCTGTCAAATAAATAATAAATAAAATCTTAAAAAAAAAAAAGTTAAAAAAAATCCAGAGTTTGGAAATAGACCCAGGAAATGCCTAGAGGTAATGAAAGAGACTTAATTAAGCTTATATCTGCAGAATTTTAAATGGTCTGCCTAGGTGTTTAAAAACAGGCCAAGTATGAGTAAAAACAGCATATGGGAGCATTCTAGCATAGTAAAAAGAAAAGGTTATGAGAAATACTGGATTCTTAGGCTCTACCACTGAACAGTAATATAAACTTAGATAGGCTCCATTAACTCTCTACCAAAGGCATGGTAATATGCTTGATTTCTTAATTATAAACTACGCGAAGGTCAGGAACAAGTCTTATGTATCATCTTACTACATAATAACAACTTCTAAAAACTTCAATATGTCATACTCATTTTTGACCATTTCTTCAAAATTATTTCTATACAAAATCTTACCATAATCCATATCTTGATTTTTCCTTTTATCTCCAGAAGGATAAAATTTTCAGTGTATTATGAATAGACTTTACATAAAACATTTATACACTTCTAATTGTATCCAGTGGAATATAAATATCATAGCAAATTGAAACCACTGATACCCATTTAAATAGTATATGTACACACTCAATTTTAACAGATTTAACTCCTTTAAGTTACATTTTCTTGAAATTTCCCTTCCGGTCTGCTTCTTCCACACATTTATTATCAGTCCACAAAAGTTCAAAACAGCATTAATATATTTATAGATGCATATATCTAGTGACTATTTGTCCAGTTGATTTTTACTGAAGAATCGGTGAGAAGAGACAGGGCAGAAGGAAGTGTGACTAGGAGAGTAGAGTATTATAAAAACTAGAGGTCAAATAAAACACAGTTATAACAAGAAATAATTTATCTTAATGGTATGATTTTGGAGAATGAAATTTCATTAGAATGGAGTTAATGGAAGTTAGATTGTGGAGAATATTAAAAACTAATGGTTAATGAGAAGGAGAGGCAGTAGAAGAAAAGAGAAATTCAATGACAATTGGGTATGTGGGCCTGGAGGGGGAAAGAAACTGCTTTGAGCATTGTGCTATATGATCAATAAGAGGTGTATGAAAAGATTTCTGAGAAGTGATAAGAAACCAACTGAAATTAGAAAATCCGAATTATTGGTGGGCCAGATTTAAGTAGTTCCATAGCTTTTTGCTAAAGGGCTCTGCTGAAACCAGGATAATGGGAAGTGGATAACAGGGGCAATTCAGGATTTAAGACTCAAATAGAAGGGTTAAGAAGGTGATGAGTTTGAGAGCATTATTAAAGACCTCATCGATAGGATTGAATATGGAAGATTTCAACACACACAGCAGACTATTCCCGAGTATTAACAAGTCTAAAAAAGGTAACATTTCCTGCTGAAACTGCTGCTTCTTTTCCAAGCAAAATATGTTATTCTCATGTCTTGAACATCTGCTGCTAGGAGAAAAAAAATCTAAAAGCTCAACATTATATACCAGTGTTCCAGTCAAAGCAGCACTAAAATCTCTGAATGAATCAAGATGAGCTCATCCAAGAGTCCGTTTTAGAACATATCTAGTGTTCCACCAGTGGTTGAAGGGCAATGAAAATTGTGAACTAAAAATAACAACCTTATGCAATGCCATACATGATGTCGTCTGAGATGTATAACCAATGCAAGAGAGCCCAGATTTTTCCAGGCTGTGGCTTTTACGTTGGAAGTTTCAGGAAGGTGGGTTAAGATGTCTGTGAACTTGAAACTTTTAATGGACTCACAGATGGTGGTTACCTTAGCAACTGTAGCAGTGCAGTGTATTTAGATGTTTTTCTCTGAGAGCTGATTGCAGAAACTCTATCCTGATGTTCAGATGTAGTAAAATGTAAAAACAAATAGGAAGCTAAACCGAGGTAGGGTTTATCATAAAGGTAATTTTTCCAAATGACTGTTGCTAGAGTAGAGTTTCATTTTTTTGCAATTTTTATTTGGTGTAATAATAAAAAGGTGAGTCAGCATTTTAAGTAATGCGTTTATTCTGTACTACTAGAATTTTATTATAAAATTGAATATTTTAATATATTCAGAAATTACAGTAGGACTAATTATCACAAAGTCAGCAATTAGACTTTGGAGTGTTATACATTAGTTACAGTCTCCATCTCCAAGAGTGATGATCATATTGAAAATAAATACCATAAGTAGGTCTTTCTTCCATTTGCCATTCTGAAATAAAATTGAATAATCACCAGTATTGAGCTGTTTTTTTAAATTTTTTTTTCCTGTCATAGAAGAGTGGTCCTCATTTAGGGAATATTAAATATTCAGTTTTGTCAGTTTCTTCAGGGGCCATCAATATCAGAGTAATCTATGGTGTTTGATAAAATGCAGATTTTCTGGTCTTTTCTCAAGCATTCTGATTCAGTGATGCTGAATATGAATACTTTCCAATTTCACAAGTTTTCTAATACAGATGGTTCCTAGATAACACTTAAGAAGCAAACTGTCTCAGCTTGATGCCCCAGGGAAGTCTTGGGTCACTTTGACAAATGAGAGACTCCAGAGGAGGTAGATAAATTTAGTGTTGATTGTGTGCAGCTTGGGATATAAAAGCAGTACTAAAATTTCTAGAAAAGTCATTGCTTAGAAAGGATAATATATAGTTGCCATTACTGACAAAGTAATTAAGATGCAGTACATCTTTTTAAATGTTTTAATACTTTATAAACATCATTCTGATAGAAATATATGTTAAATTCCTGAAACTTACTTTTTTTTAAAATTTCTTTTTGTTTCAAAGGCATTCTTATCTCGTCTCTGCTGTATGGGGCAATATGGTGCCACCATTCCATGGTGGAATGATGGAATGGAAAGAACTTGGGTTATTCAGCCAGACAATTATGTATTTCATTCTCAATTCCATCATATAGTAAAAGGATGTTAGGCAAGTTGTTTAACTTTCTAGACCTTCAGTTGTCTCCCTCATTAAAGTGATGATTATCTTAAGTACAACCCTGGGTGGTTGGGAATAATAAATAATAAAGTATATGTGTATTTAAAATAATACTCACCCAAAAGTTGCCTCTTTTTCTTCCTTTCGTCATGTAAAAAGGAGCATTTATTCAGTGTTTGAGTTTATGATTCAGTAGGTTCTGATTGCTAAAATTAAAACAACTATTAACAGTATTAGCAATAAATTGTGTTCTAAATTTGTTTTCTGTCATATTTCTTAGTTATATCCAAGCTAAATATCATTTTTTTTTTAAAATTTTTTAAAGATTTTATTTATTTACTTGATAGAGAGAGATCACAGTAGACAGAGAGGCAGGCAGAGAGAGAGAGGGAAGCAGGCTCCCCGCTGAGCAGAGAGCCCGATGCAGGAC
Source organism: Mellivora capensis (assembly GCA_004024625.1). Lineage (NCBI taxonomy): Eukaryota > Metazoa > Chordata > Mammalia > Carnivora > Mustelidae > Mellivora > Mellivora capensis. Next base: position 20,876 of record PISX010010898.1, on the reverse strand, counting down.
TCTATCCCAGGACCCTGAGATCATGACCTGAGCCGAAGGCAGCGGCTTAACCCACTGAGCCACCCAGGTGCCCTAAATATCATTATTTTTATATTGATAATAGAATCATTAAAGAAATAAAGATTCTGGATGAAATAATATCAGAAAAAAATATTATTGAATCACAGTTGTCTTACAGACAGATAAGAAATAGATAAAATTTCGGGCAGCTAAGGTGGGATCAATCTATTACTCTGTTTTCCTAGCACCTGCCAAATTGCTTTGTACATGGCTTGAGTGAATAGTTAATCAAGTCTTGGCAAATGAAATGAAATCAGATTAAATGGAACCTTAATTTAATCAAGTGGAAAGTTGGCTACTGTTATGCATATACTAAAAGGAAGCAAGTAAAACTATCCTGATGAGGATTACATGAGTGAACATTTTTCCTGTCACATACTTTTTTAAATTAAAGAACATTTAAAATAGCACAAATACATAATTATAATTTTGATGTAAAATAAAACAGTAGCAGGGGAAACCAAATAGCTGGAAATCATAAGATGGGGCAGCAGGTGGGAAAGCTCTTAGAAGGCATTTGACCATTCTACAGCAAGTTCTTTTAGAGTCATTAACAACTGTATTGTCATGAGTTGCAGCTTTAGAATTCAATTAGTGTCTGACATTCCCTTGTTAGTGGAATCCCCTGTTTCTGCGTGGTGTATTTGAACTTGCATCTTTAATAGTTTAGGTATTACAGTGGAATCTCATATGGCAGGATCTGGTATAACTTCTATAGAGGTTTGAATAGTGCTGTTTCCTATGAGGAAGTATCTAAAAACTTTTAAGATAGGGCACAAACGTGAAAATAAAAGTGAGTTTCCAAAAAAATAATTTATCTCATAAGTTTAATTGAAAATCTTGTGATCGTTATGTTTTGTTTGTGTTAGTTAATAAAATTTTATATGAATGACCAGATATTAATGACAGTGACCCTTTATGACAAGTGTAATTTTTCTATCCTTGAATTTTACTGTAATCTTGTACCTTTATATTTATTTTATCTTACTACTATTGTTTTCATTTTTGAGTTATTTCATTATACTAGATTGCTCTGAGATTGTTATCATTATATCATTCTTTCTATATGAGATCGTTGAAGTTCAAAAAGCAACTTTCTTCAGACTGTACAGCTAATAATTGGAGGAGCTAGGATTTGCCATCATATGTGTCAGAATTCCAACCACTTAGGCTCTTACATCACTTCCTTATGTCAAGTTTAAAATTAAACCGTCCATTTAAAGATAGGGACTAATACCTTTCTTGCCATGGTATTACTTTTAGCAATATTGCCAAATACATGGATGCCAAATGTTACTTTGTATTTGTGTACAGCTCTTTCCAGTGATAATAGTACACAATTTAATTGGGAAGTTCCTATGCCTAAAATTGTATCTCAATAAACTATTAGAATTAGATTATATCAATTATAAATTATATAAATATAAATTAGAATATACAGGAAAGAGAAGAATAAGAGTACCCAGGGTACTAAGTGTAAAGTATATCCATTCATACAGTACCTTATTTTGTGGGGATATAATGATCATATTTTAATTTTACATGACAAATAATGGAATATTTTACATTTATGGTTTTACTATAGGTATAAGGATTTATTTTATTAATGTAGCTATTTTGAATGGATTAAGACTCAAGCAACTTGAGTTAGAGGCACTATCATTTAATAGATTTATGGCATTAAGTAAATAATTTTTTTCTCTAAGCCTTAGTATTCAAAATTTGTAATAAGGAAATGATATTATCAGTCCTTACAGGATTATGTTAAGGATCAAATGAATTTGTTGAAACACTACTGAGCATATGCTTTGAAGCTAGCGTTTTGTACTATTCATAGTGTGTCGAAAAGCTCACCATTCAATACCGTTAATTTAGCAATTGTTGTGAGCTACAGTGATTGCTTAGAACAAAGCAGCATGTTTAGCTATTTATATAAAAGTGTAGTAATTATATTTCATTAGCTTATTCAGTTCATTTTTGGTTGTTTTTGAGTGATATTATGGTATAAGATAATGTGCAAAAACACAATTTTTAAAAAAACAAGAATTTTTTCTTGTCCTTATATAGCTTAAAAATCTATTGTGAGACACAGAAGTTAATTAAGGAATCAGAAATTATATTACAATTATGTTAAGGCTAAAAAGAGAGCAGCACCTAATTTTAAGAACATAGCAACATCGAGGCCTGACCTAAGCCAGAAGGTCAGTGGAAGTTTCTCTGAGCAAATTATATCTAGGTTAAAATCTGAAAAATAAAAGTTAACCAAGTAGATATGGTGGAAGAAAAATGGTGACATTTTTGTTAGAGGAATAGCATATACAAAGACCCTCCAAATGACAAAAAGAAAGCCAGAGTTTCCAGAGCATGGAGGAGGAGAGGGTAAGGAGAGGTTGTCAGGGTCCAAACCACGGAGAATCCAGAGGTGTGACTTCTAGGTTCCTATATCCCACAAACAAGTACACTATACCAGTGTCTCAGCCCAGGAGCCCAAATATGGAGTCATGAGAAAAATCTTGTCATCCTTTCCATCTAAAACCCTCTGTCCCTTATAATCCAGTCTATAATCTGGAAATCACAGTCTATAATCTAGAAATCTATCAACATCATTATCTGGCTTCAGTTGAATGAATGTGTTGTGAAACTGCCTTTGCACGCTGACCCTGAAATCACTGAGGTGGAGGTGCCTTTAATGACAACCTGTTACTTATTATGGTTTCCTGTTACGTGTATGGACTATGGGAAGTCCTACTAGACTATAGGAAATCCTACTAGCCCTTCATACTGTGTTAGTGTAATCTTGGGTCCGAACAAATTATTCCATCCATTCTTCCACACATAGATGCTATGATCTACCACACACCTGATTACCCTTGGGGGCACCAAGTTCATAGACTTCTTGTCCTTGTATTTATCCAAACAAAATTACCCACTTTACCTCCTGCCCTGTACTTTCACTCTTCTCTCAAACAGTCCTCATGCTTGATGACTTTTGAACCTTTGGATTTCATTCGTTTTCTTTTTATCTTTGCCCTTTTTAATGTCCATCAAAAAAATAGGAGTATTTGCCTTTTCTTACAATCTTTCATCCCAACTGACAAAATTGTTCTAATAGGATAATTGGGACACCTTGCAGGTCCCTGGGGTTTTTCTATAGCAGCACATCCCCTAGTCCATCTGTAATATCAAGCTTTATGGTACCTATGACCTCTATTCCTATATATCCCTGTTTTATTTTCTATAATCCTAGGACCTGAAATAGAATTTTGTCATGAATATGTCATGGCCAATATTTTCTACCCCATGGATAGTTCTAAGTGGAGTCCCTTTGTCTTTTGAAGCTATAATCTGCATGCATGCAGACCTTCACAACTAATTTCAGTGTCTAACCCATGTGTTGAGAGATGAAAGCCAACTACTAGATCACCTTTAGTATGGATGGTCTTTCCTTGAGCTGTCTTCAGTTTGTCTAGCCCTCCTAGATACTTCATATTTTTTGAAGAAGAAATCATTCAGACACTTGTTAAGATAGTACAGAAGACTTCAACATGTACTGTTGCAGTAAGGAGAGACATAGGGTTCAGTGTTTAATATAGCCACAATGACTGGGGATTTATAGCCAAGGAGCAGGGTGAGGGATCAGTGCATGAAGAAGACTAAGAGGAGACATCAGGGGTAGGAGGATTCTTTCTATAACTGAACCAGGCAGACTGAAGGCAGGGATCAAGGATGAATCCTAGTTGAACAGGAGGCTCAGGGAAGCAACCTATTTAAGGTTTGATCAGAAAGAGACTTTGTCAATGGCTATTTTTTTTCTATTTGTAGTTTCATCTTTTTCCAGCTGATAGCTTTCTGAACTAAGTGTGGTTTATAGTTAAAAGTAGGGACTTTGGAATCAAAAGACCAGGGATCAAAACATATACCCACCACTTATTCTACCACCGACAGGTTATTCCAGACTAGTTATAAAATAGTATCTACTATACAAGGTTATTATATAATGTATACAGTAGAAGAGGTATTTAAAGATAAAATACATGCAAAGCATTTAACTCATTGGCTGCATGCAGTAATCACACAGTAAATGTAACCTCTTATCAAACCTCTAAATCATCACAGAAGCTCACCTAGTGAGGTTTTAGACAGGGCTTTGTCCATGTGGATGCCAGTATATTTCCTAAACTTAAAACAGTGTCCTTAAAACAATAAATATTCATTAAATGAATGAATGTCAAACTGTCATTTCATTTGAAGAACTATGGCCACTACGTCCTGAAAAGATTTGCTACCACTCCACATAATCTGGGACTGTAGCCAAAAAGGCATCCTTTGCCCATATACCACCGTTCCTGGTACTGCGTGAATTAAGATGCTACGTTTGATGAAACAAGCTGCTATGTTAGACTCATGGTAGGGAACTAAGGGTTGGGGGGGCCTCTGGCCAACAGCCAGCAAAAAATGAGGCCCTCAGTCTAACAGCCTACAAGGAATTGAATTTTGCCAACAACCGTGTGAGTTTAGAGACAGATTTCTCCTCAGTTGAGATGTAACCCTGGTCTTGGTCAACACCTTCAGTGCAGCCTTGTGAGAGACCCTGAAGCAAAGGTCCCAGTTCATTAATTCTGCCTGGTCTTGTACCCCACGGGAATCGCGAAACAATAAACATGTTATTTTAAGTCTCTAAGGCTCTGTGGTAATTTGTAACTTACAAGAGGTGATTAATACATCAGGTTAGCTTTTGGCAAAATTGGGAAGTTAAATTAGGAGCACAAAGTTGTCTAATCCTAACATGCTCGCTCACATTTTCCCTTTGTACTGCCTCTACCTCAGGCACCATCCTCCATGGCTGGTATATTCTCAGTAACACATGCTGGGACAACACCCCCATCGCTGCAGTGTATTCTTTTCTAGTCAGCTAGCTGCTTTTATAACCATGTCCTGGGATTGATACTTTAGGTGTAGAGCAGAAAGTGGAGGCTACACATGGAGCTTTTGTATCTTTCACAGAATGAGAACTCTAATAAGGGGAATTTTTAGATGAGTCCATGTCTACCCTTGAGTAGGAGATACGACACTTTCCATCAAAGAGCTTAGTATGTAATATAGTAAATAAGGGCTTGAGGGGCATTCGTTGCTCTCTGAATTTTCTGTAGGAGCTGTGACCAACACAGAAAGTCTGTCTCTTAGCTAGGTGCTTCCTGAGTTCCTTCCCTCACCCTTCCTGAGCTTAGCTCTGACTTCCTAATCAACAGCACTGGCTCCATCCTAAAGATTTTTGGCAAGTTGTAGTCCTTTTCCTCAAGATATATTTTTTAACTTCTTAGACATACCTAAAGTACCCCTTCTCTGTTACCGCTGAGTAAGAATCTTTTTCCTATAGAAAGCACATGACATGATGCCCTTATTCTCCTTTCTGACGAGTGGCAAGATTCTGAGCTGCTTTAGTGCAAGGACCATGCTTCTTTCTTCCCATTATCTCTGGCGACTATCCTTGCACCTGAGACATGATAGATACAAATGAATTTGCTGGATGAGTAAATAATGACATAGAGTCCTGTGCAGGCATTAAGCTTCCTACATTTGATCCGTTCACCGGTTTATAATCTAATGCTGTTTGAATATAACCATGTTAGAAATGAGCATGCTTTATCACTAACTCTTGCTTGGTTAAAGATTTTGGCTCATGCACATTCTCTGTTTCCAACCATGATCAGTTTAAAATCAGCATATGTTTGGCTCATTAGCTTCATCTCTGGGGATGTAATTGAAAACCTCTTGCTGGTATCCTACCTCTAGCAGCTGGGCTTTTCACCTTCTTGCAGAGCTACATTTCTCTGCATCTGACCCCATTTCCTTCTCCCAAAGGAGCAGCTCATGTTGGTAACTTGTGTAACTCTCCTGGCCTGGGGGAGCCTCGGATGTATGATTAACTCGCACAGCCTTCCTATCTACCAGTCACCTCTGTCTTAAGGCTCCCTTGAGCCCATTACTCTCCCAGCCCTCTCTGTGACTCTAGAGGCTCCATCAATGTGTCATCATCTACCTTTTCTTCCCTCTCCCTACAGCTGCCCTCAGTCTTGTCTTGGGGCATCTTCTGACAGTGATGGACAGGTCGAAATGGCTGCAACTAACTGACTATAAGCATAGTAGCTAAAATTAGAGACATTGGAGTCAGACCGTCCTAGATACAAATCCTGATTCCTTGTGAGTTTATAACCAGGACCAAGTTGCTTAATCTTTCTTTTTCAGTTTTTTCATCTGTAAAATAAAGATGATAATGTTTTATGTTATTTTGAACTTAAGTTCCCGTTTCTCACATTTTACCCTGGCAGAAATGTCCTATTAATTTCATGTTTTCATTGTTTCATCATGGATTTGCATTTCACTTTCATTCCCTTAATCACTCATGTGTTCAATAAATATTTCATAAGTGCCTATAGATGGCAGATCCCATGAGAAACAACATGGATAATAAGAGTAGTAAGATGTTATGCCTTCCCTGAAATAAGTTACAGACTGGAATGCAGGTATACATAGGGCAAAAAGTTAAGAAATAAAACATGTGCTAAGAGCTTAAGCGGGGCTGGGAACAGTTAGCTAGGAATTAAGGGCTTTCCGAAAAAAGTTATCATTGAACGGGACTATACAAGATGAGTAGGAATTTACAAGTAAAAAAGTGGTATGATAGTCTAAAAAAGCAGATGATAGTCTAGTCAGAAAACAGAATATGCTTTATTTCTGATATTTCTATCCTCTTGAGTTAGAAACCGTTCCTCTTTTAATGTAAGCATTTTAAATGTATAAATTTCCCTCTATTACTATTGGAGCTGCATTGCACAGATTTTTCTGTGTAGTATTTACATTATCCTTGAGTTCAAAATATTTCCTCATTTCCATTGTGATTTCATCCTTTTTTTTTTTTAGAAGAGACTTGTTTAATTTCCAAATTTGAGTGTTTTTGCTATATATCTTGCTGTTGATTCCTAAAATTCAGTTAGTTTAGTGGTCCGAGAACATATTTTGTAAGATTTATTTATTTTTTAAAATTTGTTAACACATTTTATGGCCCAGCATAACCATATGGCTCAGCATATGGTTTATATTGGTGAATGTCCCATGTGTATGTGGAACAAAATATGTATTCTTTAGTTATTGGGCATAATGTTCTGTGTATATCAGTTAAGTTAGTTGATAAAGTTCATTCTTTTTATATCCTTATTGACTTTTTTCTAGTTCTGTCAGTTATGAAGAGAGGGGAATTAATATCTCCAACTGTGATTATGAATTTACTGAATTTTCCCCTTATTTTTCAGTTATGGGTTTATGCATTTTGAAGTTCTGTAATTAGATGCATGCACATTTAGGATTTTTGTCTTTTTGATTAATTGACCCATTCATCAGTACAAAATATCCTTCTTTAGCTCCAGTGATACTTTCTTGAAGATTACTTTGTCTGACATCAATATAGTCATACTTTCTTTCAGTTTGCATATTATATTCTTACTGTTTGCATAGCATAACCTTTACATTTATTTTTCTTTTTTTATTTCCTACCTCTGTATTTTTTCTCTCTTTTATTTTTTAAGATTTTATTCATTTATTTGACAGAGAAATCACAAGTAGGCAGAGAGGCAGGCAGAGAGAGAGAGAGGGGGAAGCAGGCTCCCTACTGAGCAGAGAGCCCAATGCGGGGCTCAATCCCAGGACTCTAGGATCATGACCTGAGCCGAAGGCAGAGGCTTTAACCCACTGAGCCACCCAGGTGCCCCATACTTCTGTATTTTTTCTATTTAAAGTCTGTCTCTTGCGGAAAATATACTTTATTTATTTTTAAAAGATTTTATTTATTTATTTGAGGGGTAGAAAGAGAGCACAAGCAGGGAGAGCAGCAGACAGAGGGAGAAGCAGGATCCCCACTGAGCAGGGATTTCCCCCTGCCAGGCTCAGTTCCAGGACCCTGGGATCATGACCTGAGCTGAAGGCAGACACTTAACCAACTGATCCACCCAGATGCCCCACAGAGAATGTAATATAGTTTTGCCTTTTAATCCTGTCTGTCACTTTCTGCCTTTTACTGGAATAGTAAGTACATTTATATTTATTGTTTTTATTCTTACATTTGGGATAAGTTTATTTTTATCTCTCATCTATTTGCCGCATGCATTTTCTCAGATCTTTTCACAGTTTCATTCAGGTTAATCAAATTTTAATTTTTTTTTTTTTTTTTTACTGTTATAGTTCACTTAATGGCTTTTTTGTTTGTCAGTAGTTTTCCAGTTTTTCTAGTGGTTGCTCTTGGGATTGTAATATTCATCCTTAACTGTCATAGTCTGCTTATGGTTAATATTGTATCACTTCACAAAGAACGTAACAATCATATAAAAGTACATTTCTGCTTATTCCTAATCTTGGTGCTATTGTCATGTATTTTAATTCTATAAACATTAAAAATTCCACCATGCAATATTATTATTTTTGCTTCAAATAAACAAGTGCCTTTCAAAGAAATTAATAGGGAAATTAGTATTTTATGGTTACCTGCATGTCAGAAATTTCCCTTTCTCTTTATTTCTTTCTGTAAATTTGAATTTTCTATCTGGTATCGTTTTCCTTCAGCCTGAAGATTTTCTTTCACAATTCTTGTAATGTGATGGTCTGCTGGTGACCAATTGCCTATCTGAAGAATGTCTTTTTTTTTCCTTAAAAATTTTTTTTAACAACAGGTTTATTGGTACATACATAAAAGTCATTCCTTAAACTGTATAGTTTGGTAAGTTTTGATTAATATATATACAGTTCTGTACCTACTACAGCAACCCAGATATAGAACATTTCTTAATCCCAAAGATTTTTTCATGCATCTTTGAATTCAATCCCTTTCTCCCTTTCTGGCCCCTGACAACAGCTGATCCTTTTTTCTGTCCCTGAAGTTTTTGTTTCTGTTTTTGTTTTATTCAATAATGTTATATAAATGGAATCATATACTATATAATATTGTGTCTGTTCTTTCCCTTAGCATATTTTTGAGATTCACCCATGTATTACATATATAAGTAGTTTACTTTTATTGTAGAATAGTATTCAGTTTTATGAATTTACTACAATTTATTCATTTGTCAGTTGTGGATATTTGGGTTTTTCTGGTTTTTGGCTATTTTGTATAAAGCTTACATGAACATTTCCAGATTGTTTTGTAGACATATATTTTAATTTATCTTGATAAAGATCTAAGCATAAGCTTAATGGGTCATATGGAAAGGCATGTTTAGCTTTATAAGAAACTGCCTAAATTTTTCAAAATATCTTTAATACGTTCCATTTCCACAAGCAAACATTGATGCTTCAGATTTTTGAGAATTGGCCTGCTTTCAGCCATATGTGCACACCTTAGTCAGGAAAGAGTAGAATTCCTTTTCTGATAATTCCACGAAGTTAAAGTCAATGAGAAGGCAGTAATTCTCTAAGGAAAATAAGACCCTGTAAATAGAAGAATGACTGTTGAGCAGATGAAAATAGTGATGTTCTTTGCAATGTAAACCACTGAAAAAATGCCACAGAGGTAGAAAGACTGCTGGTTTACTGGATTTGATTCTAATACTACTCCTAGCCTTGCCGGTCATCATTTGCATGACCTTCTACACCACATTTAACTTCTCTTTGTAACATTTCTCTCACTTCTAACACTGGAGGAGTGAAGTGGATGATCTTGATGAGATCACTACCATTTTGAGTTTAATCTGGAGCCATGGAAAATGAATGAAACATGTATTGAATGAATAGATTTAAAAGGATATGCAGTTGAAGGTCTTCTTTATTCTATTTTCATATCTTTTGTTCATTCTTACTTTTAAATTGGATAAAGAAATTTTCCCTCTGTTAGTTTGAATATTTAAAGCTATTAAAAGGTGTAAGGTTAGAAATATGTGTGTGCGTGTACAGTACTTAAAAATAATTGGCAAGTGATTCATGTAGATTGGATTAGTAGCAGTAGTGCCAATCTGGAGTTTATAATATATTGTTAACAGAGCTTACATTTTGAAGCACAAAGGAAATCTGCCTTATCCCAAATGCTATTCAGTCAAGCAGTCCTGATTCCTATTTGCTTGATTGCCAAACTAGTATTGGGTACACATGCTTTAGAAATCCCAGGATAATCCGGTAATTGTTGCTCTTAAATCCTTTAAAAATGTTATGCCATTCCACAAAAATTGCCTTGTAGAAAGCAAAACATATCATCTTATTTTCTTTTCCAGAGAAAATGTTCCTGTTAATAGTGTGGATGTTCCCTCCATTGTTAATTGTTAAGGGAAATAATATAAAGCAAACTCTGTATATTTGCTCTAATGGAGTAAACCAGATTCCACTTTAACATACTGGGCATTAGTAAACTAGACTGGATAAAGCTATATTACAAAACAAAAACAAATACAGAAAAACTAAATGCCCTAAAGAAGAAGTATAGGAAATTTTTTATTTCCCGCATTTCTAAGATTTATTCATCTGTTCTCTCCATCCTGCCTTACCAGATCAAAGACCCTTGGTCCATCTAGTAATATTCAACTCACATGTGAGTTTCTGGAATAGTATTACTTCTTTCTAGGATATTTGAATTTTAAATCTAGTTTATATCTGTGAGATGCAAGATTTTATAGTACTGTTTTAAAAAGCTTAATAGCAAATAGTAAGTCATTTTTAAGGTGCAAAAGACAGTGATAACCAGAATGGAGAAATATTACTGCTACCCTGATGTTACCCTAACCCTATTTCTTGGTTAGTCTAAGGTGAAGGTTTCTTTGTCATATTTGAGTGTGTATTATTCAGAACTCTTTCATGATAGTGAAAGCAATGACAGAAATTAGTTCTTGCTAGCTTGAAATTGAAAGGGAATATATTGGCTAACAAAACTTGGAAATTTAAAATTATGAAATGGCTTTAGACCCATTCCCCAAAATTATATTTTTAGGATTTTTCTTTCCAGTTCTTAGCATTATTTTTCTCTGTGTGTTTCCATTGTTGGGCATGGGGTGGGGGGAGGGGAGAAGAAGATACATACGGTTATCAGCAGCTCCAGCCAGATGGACTGTGTCATTTGGTTTCAGTTGGATCATTTGCTGCCCCTGGATTCAGGAATGGATTTAGCCCCTCTGAAATCACAGGTACTGTCCTAAATGCTGATAACAAAGAGTCCAAATTTATGCCATCACAGAGCTTCTGTCTAGCCACAGATTGAGGAGGTAGAGCTCTCTGTTATTAATAATGGAAATTTCTTACAGTTGCTGTTTTTTCCCTTAGCCTTATGAATTTTCAGTTACAATAACTATCTTTTTTCTGATTTTAAGTTACATGCTTTTTCATATGTATTCATTTCTTCATTTGGAATGAGTTTTTGATGTGTTTTCCGCTGTGATTGGTTTTCCCTCCAAAGCTATTATAACAGACAGTGGCTTACAGTCCATGAGATCTGTAATTGGGAGGATGTAACTACTTTATAAAAACAAGACAGTTATTATTAAACAAACTCTAGCTTTCATGATTCATACTTCAATTCAAAGAAGATTACCCTTTTGTGTAGCTAAGAGATATGAATTAATAAAAACTTAATGAAATTTCAGGTAAACCTATCAGTGGCAAACTACCCCAGAGAGCATAGTTAATCATTTTGGGGAACAAAATTAACACAACAGATCCCCATTATGAATGCTGAAGAAAATAATGTAATTTGAATAAGTGAGTTAAACTGCTAGAAGTGTATACTGTATTTCCCAAAAGTTGCTCAAAGACTTTGAGAAACTTTTCTCATTACACATAAAAAAGCTTTCTTCAAATTAGGGGCCAACTGGACATGTTGACCCATCCCTTCCATCCATTACTGAGACCTGCTTTGAAACTCTAGTTTTACTGCACAGAATCTAAGACCTGCTAGTAGTAAGTTACCATGATTATCTTGTTTAGTCCTGATGGGTTTTTCCACTCTAGAAATAAAAAGATAAGACAGACCCAGATGAGAAGCTCTGGGAGAGAAAAAAGTATGCTCTTTTTGCATCCTGATGGTCAGCAAGTCTATGTATGTGTGTTCTCCTGTTTGGGAGCTTTATTTTCCTTTGTTTACCTATTAAACAAGTAGGAGTAGGAACTCCCTCTCTCAGGGACCAGCTTGAATTCCACCTTTTTTTTTCTTTTACTGCCAAGTAGTTTTAATTTCTTTCCCTTGATGCTTCAAAACCCATTCATTTACAGTGGCTGGGTGCCTACTATGTATCTTCTCCATAAAGCACTGAGTTTATAAACATCCATCACCTTTAAGAGACATGTAAAAGAGAGGAAAGGAAAAAGTATTTACAGGATTACCCCGGAGATATTACGAGCTTAGTCCAGACCACCCAATAAAGTGAACGTTACAGTAAAGTGAGTCAAGTGAATTTTTTGGTTTCCCACTGCATATAAAAGTTATGTTTAGGGGTGCCTGGGTGGCTCAGTGGGTTACAGCCTCTGCCTTCGGCTCGGGTCAAGATTTTAGGGTCCAGGGATCGAGCCCCACATCGGGCTCTCTGCTCCGCGGGGAGCCTGCTTTCTCCTCTCTCTCTGCCTGGTTCTCTGCCTACTTGTGATCTCCGTCTGTCAAATAAATAAATAAAATCTTTTTAAAAAAAAGTTACTTTTACACTGTACTGTAATCTTATAAGGTGAGCAGTAGTGTTATAGCTAATAAAAAGTACATACCATAATTTAAAAAATGCTTTAATTACTAAAAAATGCTAACCATCATCTGAGCTTTCAGTGAGTTATAATCTTTTTTGCTGGTGGAGGCTCTAGCTTTGATGTTGATGGCTGCTGACTGGTCAGGGTAGTATCTACTGAAGGCTGGGGTTACTGTGACATTTCTTAAAATAAGACAATGAAGTTTGCCACATAGACTGAGTCTTCCTTTGATGTTAACAATTCCTCTGTAACACGTGATGCTCTTTGATAACATTTTGCTCACAGTTAAGTTTCTTTCAAAACTGAAATCAGTCCTCTCAATTCCCATTGCTGCTTTATTGATCACATTTATATAATATTCTAAATCCTTTGTTGTTACTTCTACAGTCTTTACAACATCTTCACCAGGAGAAAATTCCATTAAAAAAACCCAAAACACTTTCTTTGCTCATCCATAAGAAGCAACTCCTCATCTGTTAAATTTTTATCATGAGAGTTCAATAATTTAGTCACATCTTCAGGCTTCATCTCTAATTCTGTATGTCTTGATTTTTCACCATGTCTGCAGTCACTTTCTCCACTGAAGTCTTGAACACATCAGAGTCCTCCATGGAGGTTGGCATCACTCTTCCAAACTCCTGTTAATGTTGATATTTTGACATCTTCCCATGAATCATAATTGTTCTTAAGGGCATTTAAAATGGTGAGTCTTTCCCATAGAATTTTTTTTTTTCTTTAAGACAGAGGGAGAAAGTATGTGGTAGAGGAAGAAAGAGTCTTAAGCAGACTCCACATCCAGTGCACAGCCCCACTCAGGGCTCCTTCTCACAACCCTGAGATTGTGACCTGAGCCGAAATCAAGAGTTGGAAGCTTAACTGACTGAGCCACCCAGGGGCCCCCAGAAGATTTTCAGTTTATTTTGCCCAGATCCATTAGAGGGAGCACTGTCTATGGCACCTATGGCTGTACAAAATGGATTTCTTAAATAATAAGACTTGAAATTTGAAGCTACTCCTTGACCCATGGGTTACAGAAAGGATGTTGTGTGAGCAGACATAAAAATGTTAATCTTATTCTCTGTCCCCATCAGAGTTCTTGGGTGACTAGGAGCATTGTCAGTGAGCAGACATATTTTGGAAGGAATCTCATTTTCTGAGCAGTAGGTCTCAACAGTGGGCATAAAATATTCAGTAAACCATGCTGTAAACATATGTGCTGTCATCTAGATTTTTTTTTCCCATTTATAGAGCACAGACAGTAGATTGAGGATAATTATTAAGGGCCCTAGGACTTTCAGAATGGTAAATGAGCATTGTCTTCAACTTGAAGTCACCAGCTGCATTAGCCCCTAACATGGGAGTCCCCCCATCCTTTGAAGTTTTGAAGTCAGGCATTGACTCATTTCTTGTTATGAAAGTCCTAGATGGCATCTTCTTCCAATAGAAGGCTATTCCATCTACATTGAAAATCTGTTGGTTAATGTAGCCACATTCATAAATTGTCTTAGCAGATCCTGGAGAACTTGCTGGAGCTTTGCCATCTGCACTTGCTGCTTCCCCTTATACTTTGTTATTACGGAGATGGCTTCTTTCCTCATGAACCAAGCTCTGCTAGGTTCAGACTTTTCTTCTGCATCTTCCTCTCCTCCCTCAGCCTTCACAGAATTGAAGATAGCCTTAGGCTTTGGCCTAAGGCAATGTTGTGTCTGGTTTGATCTCCAGTTTAGCCCACTCCAGCTTTCTCCAAATCAGCATTAACGATGCTGCTTGCTTTCTTATCATTCCTGTGTTCACAGGAGTAGCACTTCTAATTTCTTTCAAGAACTTTTCCTTTGCCTTTGAAACTTGGCTGACTGTTGGATACAGTTTAGCTTGGCTTTCGACATGCCTTCTTCACCAAGCTCCATCATTTCTAGCTTTAATTGAAAGTGAGAGATGTGTAACTCTTCCTTGCACTTGAATACTTGGAGCCTATTGTAGGATTATTAAATGAATTAATTCAATAAATTGTTTTGTCTCAAGGAATGAGATTCTAATTGAATTAATTCAATATATTGTTTTGTTTCCCCCAAGGAGAGGGAGAGAGAGAGGGAATGATCCTGGAGGTGGAGCAGTCAGAACACACACAACATTTAAGTTCACTGTCTTAACTGAGGGTGGTTTGTGGTGCTCCCAAACAATTATAAAAATAACATCAAGAATCACTGATCACAGATCACCATAACAAATACTGTAACAATGAAAAACTACGAAATCTTTTGAGAATTACCCAAATGTGGCAGAGATAAGTGAGCGAATGCTGTTGAGAAAACGTGCTGAGAGACTTGATCAAAGCAGAGTTGCCACAAACCTTCAATTTATATCGATTTTTTTAAAGATTATCTATGAAATGCAATAGAGCAATAAAAAATTATCTATGAAATGCAAAAGTGCAATAAAATGAGGGTTGCTTCTATAGAAATTCAATGGATTATTTTGGGTGCCATAAAGGTATTTGCTAAGTATAACAAGGGATCACATTACTATAAAAACTCCCTTATATATGAATATTCTGCTTATTGAAAAATGACAATTTAGGTATATATGCTTTTGACAGTTTAAAAACTGAGGTATTAAGAAATTAGGTAACATGCCCCTTGTCAAAGTCTGACAGAGGGCTTGTGAATTTGAGGACTCTGTACTTCATTTGTCCAACCCTCTTGCTAAATTGCATCCTTCTCAAAATTGATTTTTTTTTAAATTTCCAGCAGTTAGCATTGTGCCTGACATGGAGCAAACACTCAGTAAACTTTGTTTTAATTAAGAGGTTTATGTTTTCCTTTCATATATATTTTCAAACTATCTATGAATCTCTGTTCATTTTGCCAGTATCGAGGACTGAGCCAAATTCTATAGATCCAGTTATATGATGTGAATCCAGTTGAGCTATATAGAATCTTGAACTTTCTAGACCTCCTCTGGGCATCAGTGGAGACAAATATCAGCTTACACTTGTTAAAGGAACTTGTTTTTATAGTAGTTCATGTCTTAGAAAGCTGCATTTTGAAAGCCAATGGTTATTTAATAGTTCCTAACAGCAACAACAAGTCAATCAGCCAATGATTGTTCTTGGTAGGGTGTGCATTTTTCCTTTTCAATATCCTAATGTATTCCAAACATAACATACTTCAAGTCATTAAAAAGATTCATCTCTCTCCAAAACACTTGAAATCACTTCAGAAATGAAATGCTTATGTGTGGACTCTCTCAATTAGGATGCAAAATTAGAAATCCAGAGAGTTAGCTTGTGAATCTAAAACTTTTGAATTTTCCTGGACTTGATTCTGGACAACTGTTACCTGTTTTGAGCTCTTGTCAAGTAATTAATATTTTGGATGCCCTACACTTTACCAATCCAGTGGATTAAAAGCAGGAGTGGAAAACTGAGTTTGAGTTTGAATCTGCCAATGTTCTTTGTGATGTTGAAACTTATGTGTCCTCTGTACCAATTTTTACATCTGGAAAATAGATGTTAATGTGATTTATGCCCCTCACAGGTGCCAATAGAAATTCCTTAAAAGTAATTAAAAATATATTACATAATTGTAATTTAATGAACAAATTAGTAGAGATGTTGTTCTGTACTTTTTAGAGAACAAAGACCTCATAGAGTATTTCTGGTATGCACATAAAGATTTGAGTTCTTTGTTCCTGCTTTCTTGAATCTTCGTAGAATTCCACTGACACATTAGAAAAATAACACTTCACGTTACTTATATTTCTAGAAACAATCTAAGTGTTTTCCTTGTTCTAGCTTTTGGCAGTAGATTAAATGAACTAATCTAATATGTTTGGCAAAATTTCTTTGAGTGGGCTTTTCCTTTTTTGGCAGCTACCTTTAAACAACGCTTTAAAAAATTATTTCTAAGAATTTTTATTGGTCAGAACTTTTGTACCATGATATTTCTTGATTCCATCCCAAACCAATGACCTTATAAAACAACAAACTGAATTCAAACGCTCTTGAAATACTGTGTCACTTTGCTCTTCTCAGAGAAATGAAGTAACTGAAAATTGTGTGTTTTGGAAATAATTGCTGATGGAACCAGTTCAGTACACAACAATTATTTGAGTGCTTTGCATTTTGTGAAACATCAAGCCCACTTAGACTCTCTCAGTCATCTGCATACCCTTTGTGATTCTGCATTAAAGTCACTAGTGTGAGCCGCAGAGATTCATAGTGTCTTCATTTTTGTTAATGTGGATTGGATGGAAGTAGAGAGGTTTGTTTGTTAGTTTAAAGCTTTGGCCTCTGCCCTGCCATTCATTGTCTGTGCATGAGTCTCAAGGGAAATTCCTAATTTCTCTTTGTTGTCTTGTTATGGTTTTCCCTCTCTGACTTCAGGGAAATTGGTCAAAACCTAAAAGAATATTGTATGAATTTTCTTTTCTCATCTCTTCTGAAATCTGGGAGAAGGGGCAAGAACTTTGAACTGATCTTGAAATTACAGCTTAGCAACTGGAGGGAGTTACAACTAGGATCTGATCTTTTCATGGCCTTGGCATCTAGTGTGGTGTAAGAGACACTGAGGGGCAGGTGCTCCTCAAGGCCTGATGGTCTTGTTTCCTTAGTTGCCTGAAAGAGGTTAGCCAGAAGTCAGGGGCACAGAGGCTCTCTGAAGGAGGAAGGTGTTTGCAGACTACAAGCTTTTGTCTGGCATTCTCATTGGTGTGAATCTAGTGATAATTTATTATCACTATCAGCTGGGAGCTGAAAGGAGGTATCTGTCCTTCTGAGCTCTTGGTGCCTATGTGTGGCTTTTTCCATCTTTGCCTCCTAGAGCTCCAGGTCCAGGCTTGAAGACCCTTGACCTTTCTTATCACAGAGGGAGGAAATCACAGCATGCAAACTATATTTGCTTGTAGTAAATCAGGCGTGGTTACTTGGTTATACGTAGACGCAGGCATGTGATGTTTAACAGTATGTTTGGAGACACTGCTCTACTAACCTTTTTCTCAGTTCTAGGCCCTCACCTTTAAAGATTTTATTTTATTTTAATTAATTAACTATAATAAAATTAATTCGAGAGAGAGCACACACACATGCATTCACACGCACAAGTGAGGGAAGAAACAGAAGGAGAGGGACGGGGAGGGGAAAGGACTTTGAAGCCGACTCCACCCTGAGCATGGAAACTGCTGGGGCTGCATCCCACAACCCACCATAAGTTCATGACCTGAGCGGAAGCCAAGAATCGCTTGCTTAACCGACCAAGCCACATAGGCACCCCTAAGGCCCTCATCTTAACCACAGTTCCTGGACTTGGCTCTTTTCTAGCTCCAGACTTTGGGAAGAGAGGTCTTCCTTCCTAGTTTAGGTATCCTCTTCTAGCTGGTGGGAAGCTTCTATCCCAATAGCTAATACAGAGCCACTAAATGAGCTCTCAGGAACCTCTAGTTGTCTGGATCAAGCCTCTATGCCATTCCTGTAGAGCCAAGGTTCTTTCTCCTTCAGTTTGATCTTCCTGTTTCCTATTCATTGCCTCCTGTATTTAGTTTTACCATTTCTCTGGTGGGCTATTTCTAAAGCCCACTAGGTCTAGTGACTTCATTCTGTCTTCTATCTCTCTCTTTTTCTCCCCTCAAAACCCACAACTCTGTTAAAAAGCTTTTGATTCTTTTGAATTAAGTCTGTCTACATCTGTCCTTCAAATGCCAGGTTATGTAAACCACCTGTGACTTGTTAAGAGCAAACACTGTTTTTAGCTGTCTTGTGTTTTTTTCTGATACTGCATTTTATCATGTCTAACTTTGGTCCACTTATTTATTTATTTATTTACTTCACAGAGAGAGAGAGATAACTGAAGTAAGCAGAGAGGCAGGCAGAGGGGGAGGAGGCCCCCCACTGAGCCACCCAGACACCCCACTTTGGTCCACATCTTAAGCCACAGTCTCCTTGTCAGAGAGAAGATGTGTATTATAAAATTAAGCAGCAGAGACTAAGGGAAACCCCAAAGAGAGAGAGAGAGAGAAAATGCTGGACCAATGAAAGCTGTTGCAGGTTAAGTAGTGGGAAGATAGCATTCTGTGTTTATCATACACTATTTGCGCCTCATGAATTTGTTCCACTTGTAAGAACACTCATTGTTTCCAGGAAACACCAGTTTAAATGTGCACAGGCTCCCACCAAAGTGAAATATATCGAAAAACCCCTTCTTTTTTTTTTTTAAACATTTTATTTATTTATTTATTTGAGAGAGTGACAGTGAGAGAGAGCATGAACGAGGAGAAGGTCAGAGGGAGAAGCAGACTCCCCATGGAGCTGGGAATCCGATGTGGGACTCGATCCCGGGACTCCAGGATCATGACCTGAGCTGAAGGCAGTCGCTTAACCAACTGAGACACCCAGGTGTCCACCAAACCCCTTCTTACATTAAAACTTGGGAAATAGAAAGATCCTAATCACTAATGAGTTAGAGACCAACATATTTTAGCATCCAAAAAGTGTTCCCCATAAAAGGGCACTTCTAGTTAGAATTAAAACTCCAGTAAATATTAACCTGATGTCCTAGCTAGAATATATTTAGAGTGACCCAAAGGTGCCTACAACCTTAGTCTTGCTTGTTGGATTCTTACTAACTGGGGGTTGTAGTACATCCTTGACTACGGATAATTTCTTTTCCAATGGAGCTCATTTTAACTCACATAAAATGCTCAACAGTTCAGATCTCTCTGAGCTCGGAACCACTGCCTTAGGGTTCTGTGGACTATAGTTTGCATGGAAACAAAACTCATAAATACAAATTACTCATGCTGATAAACATACAAGCAAGTTGAAGGAAGTCACTTAATTACACAGTTATACTTCATAAATCTTGCTCTATGGTTAATAGCTGGCTTTCTCAACAAAGTGAGTAAGTGACTCAGTCCTGTGTGATTGTTTCCGTGATGGTTCCAGAGCCCACAGCGACTTGTGTCTGTGGCCCCAGCTGTCTGTAGTTCAGACACTGACTGCCTGCCCTACTGGAGTCAGGGTCCTAGCCCCAGCCCCGAGTCTACAGCTAGACCGGCTTGGTTTCTTCCACCTAAGGCTATGCTAGGACCAAGAAGTGTCTTTTTCATTTGACCTAAGTGGTATATGCATACATACCCATGAATATTTGCACAGTCATTTAAGTGTAAAAAATATGTGGTTAATTATTATATTAACCACAAGTAACTGATCATGCTATAGAGGGAGGTTGATATATGTATGCATTGGTTTCTGATTCTTTAAGTACTTGTTTTTCTATTCAATTATAAAAACTATATATCTTGACTGTCAAAAGTGAAGTGTGTCCAGAAATTAACTATCCTCTGTATCTGTACCTGTCTATTCCTTTAGTGATAAAGGTTTGAAATTTGACTTATAATGTATATTTATCTCATATAGTGTTTTTAGAGAGTGAACAATTTGCCATCATAAAATTTTAGTCCAAAACTTGATAATGTGCCTGTTCTTAATTCCACATTTAAGTGAAAGTCTGTGACCCCATAAGTAGACATGGTGTTTAGTGAAATATATAGAGCATATGAAGCTCATGAAATGTTGAGAAGCATTCCTGCTTATTTTGTTTTACTCTTTATTGTGTTTTAAGGTTTCAATCTATGATCTAAGGATCTTTTCTGTATGACCTTTTGATGTCTTCATTTCCTCTGTTGCACCCTTTTTATCTCTTTCCAATCTAAGATTAATTATGGATACATGCAAACCAGAAATGGAAATAAAACAAATGTGTATAATATCTTGTGGCTAAAGGCATGGACTTTATAGTCAGACACTCCATCTGAATCCTGATTCTAACATATACCAGTTCAGTGGATGTTGTGGGCTAGGTAATTAATCACTTATATTTATTCTTATTATTTCTAAAATGGGGAGGATGATATTTCCTAACAAAATTAAATGCTCAATAGATGTTATTTGCTAATATTATTATTATATTAACAACATTTTTATATTGAGGAAATACTTTATCTTTTTCTGCATGGCAGAAAGTATCATTCAATTTTATAGGGATAAAAAGATATATTTTCTCTGTTTTCTTCTGGGAATATAGCTTGTTATGTGTGTGTAATGTATGGCTTGTGATTGGCTTTTG
>PISX010010897.1:0-68058 GCA_004024625.1 Mellivora capensis | reverse complement strand
TATTTTTTGGAAACAGTGGGATGTTCCCCTTCTATTGACAGCAGGAAATGAGGCTGGACAGGTAAGACCTTGGATGCCATGCTAGGGCACTTTCAGTGAGAGAGGCTTGATGATCAACTAGCCTTTATTATCATCAAGCAAGTGGGTCTCCAGACTCTTCTTGCCTTGCTGTAAATATACTGTGTGTGCACACCAAGAGCTGTATCACCCTCAGCAAACCAAGTAACTCGCTAAGCGATAGTTTCCTCCCTATAAACATGGCTATAATAATAGCACTTATTTCTTAGGATAGCTGTGGGATGTACGAGGTTGTATAACTGACTCATGCAATAAAGAATAGAAGTTACTGGAATTATCTGGTGTGTAAGCAAAGGGGATCTAAAAGTCTACACTGAAGAGATGTAGCATGATTATAGACAGGACATAGAAAAGCTGGTGGTAGGGGGTGCCTGGCTTGCTCAGTCGGTTGAGTGTTTGACTCTTGGTTTTGGCTCAGGTCATGATCTCAGGGTCCTGGAATCAAGCCCCACATTGGGTTCCAAGTTCAATGGGAAGTCTGCTTAAGATTCTCTCTCTTCCTCTTCCTCTACCCCTACCCCTGTGTGCACTCTCTCTCTCTCTCTCTCTCTCTCTCTCAAATAGGGGGTGCCTGGGTGGTTCAGTCGATTAAGCAACTGTCTTTGGCTCAGATATTGAACTTACGGTCCTGGGATGGAGCCCTGTGTAGGGCTCCCTGTTCAGCAGAGAGCCTGCTTCCTCCTCCCCCTCTGCCTACCCCCACTCATGCTCTTTTTCTCCAATAAATAAAATCTTAAAGTAATGAAATAAATCTTTAGAGAAGACAAGCTGGTGGCACATGAAGGATAGAACTAGAAGAAGAAAAGGTGGGGCTGTTACAGAAATTCAAATGAGAGGTAGAGAATGCAGTTAGGATCCTAAAATCTAGAAAATGCAGGCAACCAGAGAGAAGGAGGAACCCAATTAATCTAAGCAGGGCCTGAAAAATGAGTAGAAGTCTGATAGGAAATAAACTGGTGCAGGGGAAACAGAGGCAGGGGGAACACCATGTGAAAAGGCACAGCGTGAGGACCAGGATATGCGCGGGAAAGGGAGGGTGCAGCTGCCTGGCTGGGTGTGTAGAAGGAGATGACAGAACTGAACCGGGAGCAGTATTTAGGGACAAGTTGTGACGAGGACTGGACATCATGCTGGGGGGTATTGGATTCCCTCCTATATACAGTTATAGCTCTTCACTATTTTTGACACTATCAGTGACTTAACATATCCTGTGTTTAGGAATCAATCTCATCTGATGACGGGCTGGTGAATGAAATGAAAATGCAACATATTTGTGACTAATGCACAACTACACACGTACCATGCTCACGCTGTGGGAAAGGTCCAGGCCAATAGCAGGGGAAATAAAGGCAAAAACAAAAAAAACCAAACAAAAAACCCAAAGATGAGGGCAAACAGACATCTGGAATTTTGGAAGTGACTTATTGGTAAAAAGATGAGGAAGGAGTCAGAATGGGTGTAATGGCGGCTCTCTGATGTGTAAAATGCAGTCTGGAAATACAAGAGGAAACTCTGGCGTATGAGGGGAATACGGTCAGGTCTGCCCCCACACCTTGCATTCAACACTTGCCGGGGACACTGGCTATGGAAATGCTCCAGAGGATATTGGAGATTCATTTTCGGTAGTAGCAGAAATTAGAGAGTCCTACAAGGTAAGTGGTAGCTAAGAATGGAAAACCTTTCCCTGAGAGGTGGATAGACAGGGAAATCTTCAGAGGAAAAGGAGCATGATACGGTCTCGAAGACAAGCCATACGGATCTAGGTTGAAGATTGAGCAGGTGGATGAGTTTGCCAGGTAGGATCTCCGTGTTGGCTGTGAGCTGTCCGCCATACTGTTCTCTCCCCTGATCTTCACCTGCTGATGCTGTATTGGCATTCTAGCCTCCATGTAAGCATGCCACCTTCTCAGAGCGGGGCCTTCTCTGGCTTCACAGACACAAGCAGTCATTCACTCTCCCATCACAGAGATGCTATGTGTCTGGTTCCACGTTTTCCATGTAGAAAAATGTCCGGCACGTCATGTGCGTTTAGTCAGTATGTACTGAATGAATTCATGGCTTGCATGGCCACTTAACCCTTCTGTACCTTGTCATCTTTTTAGAAATCAGAATGACAATTCCACATAGACTTGTGAGGATAACACAAGACAGCTCTATCGAACCCCAGCACATTATAGGTATTAAGGGGGTGCTGGTTATCTGGCCTGCCTCCTCTTGTATTCTTTGCCCAAACTACAATGCAAATGGAAAACAGTGACTCTTCAACCCTCAATGTATTTGTTTTCCTCTTCTTTTATTTTTAATCTTTGTGATTCCTACAGAATAATTTCCAGTCAGGGTTTCTCTCTTTCTCTGTACACTCTTTTAGTTTCCACTGCTGATTATTTACTATTTTTCTTTCCTTTCAGCTTTAACAGTGACTGAAATTAAAATTAAATTTCTGTTGAGTGTCTTCCTATCACTTTTCTGTCCTCAACTCTTTCAATATGAGACGCTGAATGAACAATCTAAATAGAAATAGGATTTGCCAAACTGATCTGAAGAATTTGAGTTGATTCTATTCAGATCTGCACTTCCAAGTAAACTACATAACGAGTATACCTGCTAGAAAATGTCCTGGATGTTTTGCTAAAAACCCAAAAGTTGACTAGAGCGTTATGACCAGAATATGACATTCTAGAATGAGGCAGTACCTTCAAAATCATTTTGACTTCAAACTAGACCATTATATTAGACATCTGGAAAAAATTCCAATGAGAAATTCTTAAGAACTTGAAAATTATTGATATGGATCAAGTGCTAATGACATTATGTATCTCAAGCTCCAAATACTGCCATTGGTAGGAACCTAGCAGAAGTTATATGTCGCATTCATTTTTATGGTCTAGTCATTCCTACAGTTATCACTTTTGGAGTTGCTTTGTGCTGAATCACTAATGAAAAAGAATTGCATTGACTTTCCTAAATTTTTTAAATGTCATATTCATTTTAAAGAATTTAAATGATTAGATTATATTGCTTATTGAATCTGTAGTTTATTAAGCACTCCTAAGTACCAGGTTACCAGTAGATCTCAAAAAGCATTTGAAAGTGTAGCATCACGGGGTGCCTGGGTGGCTCAGTGGGTTAAAGCCTCTGCTTTCGGCTCAGGTCATGATCCCAGGGTCCTGGGATCGAGCCCCACATCGGGCTCTCTGCTCCGTGGAGAGCCTGCTTCCTCCTCTCTCTCCCTGCCTGCCTCTCTTGCCTACTTGTAATCTCTGTCAAATAAATAAATAAAATCTTAGAAAAAAAAATGTAGCATCACAAAATCCAGGGGCTGAAAACAAAACAATGTTATTTGTGTTTTTCTGCTTACATGTAGATCCTGACTGGAAGACAGATAAAGTGCTTTTGTGAGTAGAATCCAAGAAGATATTTGGTCATTTATACAGATTCTCATACTAGCATCATTCTCATCATGCTGACTCTTCAACTTGACTTCAGTCAGGTGGATCCAAAACGCCCCTTTCTCAGGCTCTCCCATGAAAGGTTCCCTGAAACTTGCCCCAGTTCCCTTAACTAAAGTCTAGGTGACATCTGTGCTGTGGCAGATCTTTACAATCATCTCAGAGTTTTAGCCTCAAGAAGCTCTGCGAGTTTGGAAGACAGTTGCTGCCTGCATCCGGAAGATGGGCAATCACACCGCAGTGAGCTCCTTCCTTCTGTGGGGGTTTTCCAGTTTCCCAGACCTGCAGGGTCCCCTCTTTGCGATGATCTTCTTCTCCCATATGACCATTCTAGCTGCAAATGTGTCCATAATGGTGGCCATCAAGCTCAGTCACAACCTTCACACGCCCATGTATTTTTTCCTCTGTGCCCTGTCCTTTTCAGAAACCTGTACCACCATGGCAGTCATCCCTCGCATGTTAGCGGACTTGCTGTCTGACAGCAAGACCATTTCTCTTCCTGGGTGTGCCATGCAGATGTTTTTCTTCTTTGGCTTAGCCTCAAATAACTGCTTCATCATGGCTGCCATGTCCTATGACCGCTATACTGCCATTCACAACCCACTGCACTACCCCATCTTGATGACCCATAAGATCTGCTTTCAGTTCATCACAGCCTCCTGGATGCTTGGGTTTCTGGTTTCTCTGTGCATCGTCGTCATTGTATTCAGCTTGTCTTTCTGTGACTCCAACATCATCGAGCACTTCTTCTGTGACATCTCACCTGTGGTCTGCCTTGCGTGTGACTACTCCTCCCGTCAGGAAATGGCTATTTTTGTGCTGTCTGCCTTTGTGTTGGTGGGCAGCTTTGTCTTCATCGTGATGTCCTACGTCTTCATTGTGTCCACGGTTGTGAAGATGCCCTCTGCCCAGGGGAGGTATAAGGCCTTCTCCACTTGCTCCTCTCACCTTACCGTGGTGTGCATACACTATGGATTCTCTGGCTTTGTCTACCTGAGGCCCAAGGACAGGGACTCGTTCCAGGAGGACATGCTGATGGCTGTCACATACACAGTGCTGACACCTCTGCTTAACCCCATCGTGTACAGTCTCAGAAACAAAGAAATGCAGACGGCCCTAAGGAAGGTACTAGACAAGACAGATAGGCTCATCCCTCAGATGGTGAATAAAAGAACACTGGACACTTAAAAAGTACTGATAAATAAAAGTGGGAAAAGTGGAGTATTTCCAATGAAATCATCACTTTGTGTACAAAGCATTTTTTTATTTTTTTATTTTTATTTTTATTTTTTATTTTTTAAGATTTTATTCATTTATTTGTCAGAGAGAGAGGGAGAGAGAGTGAGTAAGGGAGCACAGGCAGAGGCACAGGGAGAAGCAGGCTCCCTGCCAAGCAAGAAGCCCGATGTGGGACTCGATCCCAGGACTCTGGGATCATGACCTGAGCTGAAGGCAGCCGCTTAACCAACTGAGCCACCCAGGCGTCCCAGCATTTATTTTTTAAAAGATTTTATTTATTTATTTGACAGAGATCACAAGTAGGCAGAGCAGCAGGCGGAGGGGGGCGGGGCAGGCTTCCTGCTGAGCAGAGAGCCCAATGCGGGACTCGGTCCCAGGACCCTGAGATCATGGCCTGAGCCAAAGGCAGAGGCTTAACCCATTGAGCCACCCAGGTGCCCCTGTACAAAGCATTTAAAGTATTAACTAATTACCTGATATATTCTGACATCGCCATTTTTCCAGAACAAAGTGTACAGTTTTAAAATGTGTGTAAATATATGTATGTTTGGTATATACATATATACATATGAGCATGCTTAAAGAATCCAAACATGTTTTCTAACACAGTATTTTCATGATAGGTGTCTGGTGTTCTAAGAATTTTCTGACTAGCCCTGTATCTTGAATATTTTCTCCTACTTTTTTCTAAAGGTTCATAGTTTATAATTGTACCCTTAACGTCTAGGTCCATGTTTTATTTTGTGTTAATCCTATGGAAGGTGTGAGGTTTATGCCGAGGTGTTCTGCCAAGCATGGGTGTCCCATCGCTCAGCGACATTTGTTGAAGGGCCTTCCTTCTTTCACTGGGTTGCCTTTGTACCTTTTTAAGAAAAATCAGTTGGGCACACTTGTGTAGATCTTTCTCTGGGTTCTCTAGGCAGTCTCTGTGGTTTGTGTGTCTAAGCTTCCACCAGTACTACCCTGTCCTGATACTACAGCAAGTAGTAAGCCTTAATATCATGTAAAGTGATACTTTCCAACTTATTCTCATCTCTCAAAATGATTTTTCATATTCTAGGACCTTTCCTTTTTAGTAATATAAGCATTTAGTGCTGTAAATTTCCCTCTTGGCACTGCATGTGAGTGAATCTCACATGTTTTGATATCTTGCTTTTTATTTTCATCTGTTGTGTGTATAAATACTGAAGTCCCAGGTCTTTTTTTTATCATTTATTTTCTGTTTAGAGAACTTCCATTACCAATTACTTAAGGTAGCTCTGTTAAGAGTAAATTCTCATAGCTTTTTTTCATCTGAAATGTCTTCATTACTCCATTTCTGAAGGCTACATTTTGCCAGTCGTAGATTTACATTTGACATGTCTTTGCTTTTGGTACAGACAGTCCCTCACTTATGATTATTTTTTTTAAGATTTTATTTATTTGACAGAGACAATGAGAGAGGGAACACAAGCAGGGGGACTGGGAGAGGGAGAAGCAGGCTTCCCGCTGAGCAAGGAGCCTGATGTGGGGCTCAATCCCAGGCCCCTGGGATCATGACCTGAGCCCAAGGCAGATGCTTAACGACTGACCCACCCAGGCGCCCCCACTTATGATGTTTTTGACTTGTGATTTTTTGACTTTACAATGGTGTGACATCAATATGCATTTAGTAGAAACCATACTTCAGATTTTGAATTTGGATCTCTTCCCGTCACTCATGATGCTGGGCAGCAGTGTGGAGCCACAACTGCCCGTCAGCCACGCAACCAGGACAGCTAATAACTGATGCACACACAACTGTTCTGTACGTACACAACCATTCTGCTTTTCACTTTCAGTACAGTATTCAGTAAGTTACCTGAGATAGTCAACACTTTATTATAAGATGACTTTGCATCAGATGATTTTGTCCAACTGTAGGCTCACGTTAGTTTTCTGAACATGTTTAAGGAAGTTCTGTAGGTTGGGTGGATGAACTGTTGAGCTATAGCTGCAGGCCGCATGTCAGTGTGTGTGTTCAGCTTCCTGTTGAGCGCTATGGACACAACTCTAGCAAAATGTTCCCTGCAGATGATTGAGATGGAAGTCCAGCTGCCCACTCTGCCCTGATGGCTCTTAGTGATAATGTCACTACTCCAGACATGGAGTACTACTCCTGGCTACATGCCTTCTTGCCTCCAAATAGACTCAGCTCCTTGTTGGGCTCCACTGCCACTAGGGAAGGGGGAAGTAGAGAGCTGGTTCACCCTGCCCTGTCCTTGCAGGGCGTGGGTAACAGCTCAGCTCGGTGGGTACTTTCCCAAGTAGGGTTTGAGGCAGGGGGAGCTGAGTACCATTAGCCCCACCTCACACTCCCTCATTAAGTCTCATGCTGCCAGGTGATAGTGGAGGCTCATTTCCCTGCTGGATCTGACTGACATCACCTGGGCAAGGGAATCAGAGAGTGGGTGGGGTGAACATAAGCAACTTGCTTGGCCCCACTGAAACCTGGGGGTGGGTGGCAGGTATGATTTTCCATAGGTATTTGTCTGGAGTAAGGTGGGTATGGCCAAAAGCATTTCTGTTCTGTTGAGGCCACTCTTTTCCAGTTCTTTGGCTAGGGGAAACTGGATTTTCTTAGAGTTCTTTTGTCTGTGTCTCTTGGTGGTTCTTGATGGTCCTTGTCCAGGGTATAGGGAAACCCAGAGACTCACTGCTGTGTTGTTACTCAGGTCCCAAAGTCCCTAGGAGGCTGCCTTCTTTTTTCTACCTTTAGAATCTTCCTATGCTTAATTATTTTGTCTATAATGGATTTTTTTGTGTTTGGGGTGTGTGTGTGTGTGTGTAAAACCTCTCAGGTCCTCCCTGAGAGGAATGGAGCTACTTCATCATCAGTGGGACCAGAAGTCTATGCTTTCAAAAATTTAGAGATATTTTTCTACATTCTAATTTATTTTGTGCAAGAAGTTTGGTCATTAGACCAAGCTAGCCTGATATATCCAACAGAGAAATCTCTACCCTCAACTCTGAACAGTAAAGGTTGACTGGAAAGGAATGTGTCCAGGACAGATGAAATTCTCTAGTGGTGAAGCTGCCTCCCAAGAGCCCTCAGTCCAGCCTATCAGAGAGTCTATGCCTTAAAAGAGGACAAAATATTAAGAGGATATATGGGACCTTGAGCTTTCACCTAACCCTTATGTGCCTCAGTCACATCCTCTATAAAATATAGTTAAAGAAAAAAATAATGTTATTCTGAGGATTAATTGGGTTAATATGTGTAAACCCCTGAGAGCAGTACATGGAATGCAGCAAACACTGTCACAGTGTTAGCTCCTATCGCTCACACTGGTAGTACTGGTACTAGTCCTCTCGCTGACATTTGATTTCTAGATCTTCTAACTCTCCAGCCAGGCAAATACCTGAGGGAGACATTATTCAGCAGAAGGTGATTACAGTACTTTTACTAAATGAGGCCGGGATCCTAGTTGCCGATCTGTGAACCAGTGTGGAGGCAGTGGCGGAGCTGTGCTGAGCATCAGTTTGTACAAAAGCCTGTCACAACTGGAGCAGGTTCTGACCCGAGCACTGGGTCACTTGAGTCAGGCTGAAGCATTCAGCAGATCAGTGACCAGGATTCTGTGGCGGCAGACAGTGGTTCACACCAGAGCAAAAACTCATTCAGTCATCCATTCATTTTTCATTCATTCATTTCAAATACACATTTATGCTTGTTGTGTGTCCATTAGATGCACAGGAAAAGAGCAAAGACAAAGTGGTAGCTATAGAAAGCTTTCAGCACTGTGGAGAAAACAAATATTAAGTCTCTAAGTGCACTGAATGTTCTGAAGAAAACAGAGCTCTGTAGGTGTACTTAATTGGTTCTGGAGCCTCAAGAAGTCTTCCCAGATAGGAAACAACACTCAGGTTGTTTAATAATAAGATATTAGCTTATGATTAGCATAAGATATAAGATGTTAGCAAGGTAAGGGGGTAATGAATTCAGGGAGAGGCACTCTCACTGCATGAGAGGGTCCAGAGGCAGCAAAGACTATGGACATGTTTAAGGATTTAAAAGGAGAAGTTATTTTGGAGACCAGGGGAAGACCGGCAAAAGACAGAAATAGAGCAAGGGCTGTATTCAGGACTCTGAGTCATTTTAAGAATTTCTCTCTTTTTGAATTACACCAAACATTTAAAGAAAAGTTAATAACTATTCTACTCAAACTATTCAAAATATAGAAGAAGGAAAGTTCCAAATTCCTTCCATGAGGACAGTATCACCCTAATACCAAAACCAAAGGTACCACAAAAAGAAGTACAGGCCAATATCTCTGATGAAAAGGATGCAAAAATCCTCAACAAAATACTAGCAAACAGAATACAACATACATTAAAAAAGTCTTTCACCACAATTAAGTGGGATTTATTCCCAGGATGCAAGGGCAGTTCAATATTTGCATATCAATCCACATAATACATCACATCAGTAAGAGAAATTAT
The DNA here is from genome assembly GCA_004024625.1 of Mellivora capensis. Lineage (NCBI taxonomy): Eukaryota > Metazoa > Chordata > Mammalia > Carnivora > Mustelidae > Mellivora > Mellivora capensis. The sequence goes on along the minus strand of PISX010010897.1, from coordinate 58,831 downwards.
AAAAACCATATGATCATCTCAATAGATGCAGAAAAAGCATTTGACAAAGTACAACATCCATTCATGATAAAAGTAGGTTTAGAGGGAACATACCTCAATATAGTAAATGCCATATATGAAAAACCCACAGCAAACATCATACTCAGTGGCGGAAAAATGACAGCTTTCCTCCTAAGATCAGGAACAAGGCAAGGATGTCCACTCTCATTCACCATAGTACTGGAAGTCCTAGCCACAGCAATTAGACAACAAAAAGAAATAAAAGGCATCCAAATTAGTAAGGAGGAAGTAAAACTTTCACTATTTGCAGGTGACATGATACTACATATAGAAAACTCTAAAGACTATACCAAAAAAAAAAAAAAAACCTACTAGAACTGATAAATGAATTCAGTAAAGTCATAGGATACAAAATAAATGTTCAGAAATCCATTGCATTTCTATACACTAATAATGAAGCAGCAGAAAGAGAAATGAAAACAATTCCATTTATAATTGCACCAAAAATAAGATACCTAGGAATACTTAACCAAACAGTTCAGAGATCTGTACTCTGAATACTATAAAACACTGATGAAAGAAATTGAAGACAACACAAAGAAATGGGAAGACATTCCATGCTCATGGATTAGATGAACAAATGTTAAAATATCTATTTTAAATATCTTTAAAATATCTTACACTACCAAAGCAATCTCTGTGAAAATAACAATAGCATTTTTCACAGAACTAGAGAAAAAAATTCCTAAAATTTATATGGAACCATGAAAGACTCCAAATAACAAAAGAAATCTTGAAAAAGAAAAGCAAAGCTGGAGCTATCACAATTCCAGGCTTCAAGGTATATTACAAAAATTGTAGTAATCGAAACAATAGACACATAGGTCAATTGAACAGAACAGAAAGCACAGAAATAAACCCACAATTATAGGGTCAGTTAATCCTCAACACAGCAGGAAAGAAGATCCAGTGGGAAAAAGACAGTCTCTTCAACAATGGTGCTGGGAAAACAGGACAGCTACATGCAAAAAAATGAAACTAGACCATTCTCTTACACCATACACAAAAATAAATTCAAAATGGATTAAAGACCTAAATATGAGACCTGAAACCATAAAAATCTTAGAAGAGAGCACAGACGATAATTTCTCTGACCTCAGCCATAGCTATATTTTTCTGGATGTCTCTTCAGACAAGGCGAACAAAAGCAAGAATGAACCATTGGGACTACATCAAAAGAAAAAGCCTCTGCACAGCAAAGAAAAAATCAACAAAACTAAAAGACAACCTACTGAACGAGAGAAGATATTTGCAAATGACATGCCTGATAAAGGGTTAGTTTCCAAAACACATAAAGAACTTATAAAACAACACCCAGAAATTAAATAATCCAATTAAAAAGTGGGCAGAAGACATGAACAGACATTTCTCCGAAGAAGACATCCAGATGGCCAATAGCCATATGAAAAGATGCTCAACATCACTCATCATGAGGGAAATGCAAGTCAAAACTACAATGAGACATCACCTCACACCTGTCAGAATGACTAAGATTAAAAAAAAGAACCCACAAGAAACAACAAGCATTGGTGAGGATGTGGAGAAAAAGGAACCCTCGTGCACTGTTGGTGGGCAGGCACACTGATGTGACCACTGTAGAAAACAGTATGGGCATTCCTCAATAGTTAAAAATAGAACTACCCTATGATCCAGTAATTGCACTACTAAGTATTGACCCCCAAAATACAAATGCACTAATTCAAAAGGATGCATGCATCCCTATGTTTAAAGCAGTATTATTTATAATAGCCAAATTATGGAAGCAGCTCAAGTGTCCATCAATACATGAATGGGTAAACAAGAAATGTATATATTCCAACATACATATATATGTTGGAATATTACTCAGCCATAAAAAGAATTAAATCTTGCCATTTGCAATAACATGAATGGAGCTAAAGAATATAATGCTAAGTGAAATAAATCAATGGAGAAAGATAACTATCATATGATCTCACTCATATGTGGAATCTAAGAAATAAAACAAAGGAGCAAAGGAAAAAAAGAGACAAAGCAAGAAACAGACTCTTCGTTCTAGAGAACAACCTGATGGTTACCAGAAGGGAGGTGGTTGGAGGGCTGGGTGAAATAGGTGATGGGGAGTAAGGAGGGCACTTGTTGTGATAGGCACGGGGTGGTGCATGGAATTGTCGAGTCACGGTATTATATGCCTGAAACTAATATAGAATTGTATGTTAACTATACTGGAGTTAAAATTAAGTAAATAAAATTTGCCCTTTTTTTTAAAACTCTTTGGGAGATATTAATGAAAGAAGTCATCTATTTAGATTTACGGTCGTGGTGGTTGTACAGAGAACAAACTGGAAGAGAGTAAAGAGGGTAGAGGAAAGCAAGTTAGGATTGTATTAGGATTCTCCAGAGATACAGAACCAATAAAGAAATGTATGTATGAATATATAACTACATATACAGAGAGATTTTTAAGGAAGTGGCTTACAGAATTGTTGCAGTTGGCAATTTCAAAATCCACAGTGCAGTCCAGCAGACTGAAAATTCCATAAGAGTTGATGTTGTAGTCTTGAGTTCAAAGGTATTATCCCTCTTTTTCAGAGGACCTCAGTTTTTTTCCTTCAGGATTTCAACTGATTGAACAAGCACTCCCCACATTATGGAGGGTAATGTACTTTACTCAAAGCCCAGCAATTAAATGTGAGTCACATCTAAAAATACCTTCACAGACAAGACTGTTGTTTGACCAACAGCTGATCACCATAGCCTAGTCAACACATAGAATGAGTTATCACAAGAGTCCTATTGCAAAGTAAATGTATAAGGTGGTAGTTTGAAGTACAAGTGTTGACAATGAAAATGAAAAGAAGTAGGAAGTAAATATTTAGACTCTGAATGTATGACATTTTGTGACTGGATGCAGGACTGTGAAGGGGGAAGAGAAATCAATTTCTCTCAGGGCTCAGAATCCATAAACTGAACGAGGGGCCTCTTGCTGGGATACAGAATATTGGAGGGAGGAATTTGGGGTAGGAAATGATACCTCTGTTTGAGATTATCTGTCCTTGAATTTCATTAGACAAAAGCACTTCTGTTTAAAAGATTAAAGAGAGGACTGGGGAAGAGAAATAAGTGTGGTAGTCAGTACATAAAGGTAAGTTAAGCTTCATGGAGGAAACACAATCCAGTCCCTTCTAGCTTCCTTCACAGGATGTGAGTCTGCCCATGAACAAGTCAGTTCAAGAGTTGTTTGTTCCCTCAGTCCCTGAGGAGTGCAGGAGTCGTGCTCACTCCCACAGAGAAGTCACCTATTTGACCTGACAGAAGCATTCACAGGTTAGGGACATCCTGTCCTGTTCTTTTATGAGGTCCCCTGCAACGAGGCTGGAACCAGGGATGAGGAACACAGGCCAGCATTTCTGGGTCCACAGTGTCCATCCCCAGCAGATAACTTTACTGCAAAAAATGCTTCCAATAGTTTTACTGTCTGGTTCCACTTGGTCATTTCCCCTCAAAATATACTCAGTCATAATAACTATCATGCTCATTTCAGGATAAACGTCTATTGAAACGGACTTAGTCTTAAAGGTATGGAGGTGTATAACCTTAACTAATGCAGAGAACTGCTTTTGAAAAAATATGAAGAAAAGTTATGAAGGATTTTCAGTTGATTAGGCATGTTTTCACGTGAACCAATTTGTGTTCGTAATTTAAATTAATTTTGTTGAAGGTAACTCACTATAAGCCTGATTTACAAATTGGTATCAGAAAATCCACCCTGCCCCCCACTTTAAAACCTCCATGCTGGCTGACATACGGACTGACATATTTAGACCACATATATATAATTTTTAGACATACTTAGGCCACATAAATATAATTTTTATTATTATATTTATGGTATTTTATCAAATACTATATAAAAGCTTCACTAAGAGAATATTTTTCTGGTGAGCTCCCTCTTCAGTGCCCCCTTCACCTCACTATTCCTGAGGCTGTAGATGAGGGGGTTCAACATGGGGACCACTATGAGGTAGAACACAGACACCACCTTATTCTGGTCAGTTGAGTAGCAGGACTTGGGCATCACATAGATGAATGTGATGGTCCCATAGAACAGAGTGACTGCTGTGAGGTGGGACGTGCAAGTGGAGAAGGCCTTGTGGCGTCCCTCGGTGGAGCGCATCTTCAGGATTGTGATGAGAATACAGATGTAGGAGACTGCTATGACACACACAGTGACCACGATGATGGAGCCAGACGTAAATGAGGGGACAATGGCGGGGATATTGCTATCAGAACAGGAGAGCTTAACTAAAGGAGCAAAATCACAGAAAAAATGGTTGACTTGATTTGGTCCACAGAAGAGTAAAAATGAGAAGCAAATAGTAAAAGAGGAAGCATTGAGAAAACTACCTATGTAAGTCACTGCGAGTAGGCGAACACAAACTTGAGTGCACATTTTGGTTGAATAAAGCAGCGGGTTGCAGATTGCCATGAAGCGATCATATGCCATGGCAGCCAGCAGGAAGCCCTCACTTGACCCAAAGAAAACAACTGAACCCAGCTGGATGGCACATCCAAGATAGGAGATGGTATTTCTCTCCACCAGGAAGTTTACAAGCATGTTGGGTGTGACAGCAGAAGAAGAGCCTATGTCAGCCAAGGCCAAGTGGCTCAGAAAAAAATACATAGGGTGGTGAAGCTGCGAGGAGATCCTGATCAGAATGATTGTGCTAAGGTTACCAGATATGGTCACCAGGAAGATGCACAGGATGGTCAGGAAGAGGATGACTTGAAGGACAGGGTCATTGGTTAGGCCCAGTAAAATGAACCCTGTCACTGCAGTGTGGTTCCCACCCCCCAAGGAATCCATGAGACAATGGAGCAGCTCCCCAAATGAACCTGTGGTGAAAACATTACGGGAGTTACAAATTTGATGGCTTCATTTTCATTAATACACAAAAACATTATTATAAACAAGCAAATATTTAAACTAAGTTTGGACTTCTCTTTTACTTTAAAAAACTTATAGATTTTACATAAAGTTTTAGAGTAAAAATGTGTTTATGTTTATAGTATTCTGCTTTTTAAGAGTTGTTTTCAGCAGAAACTAGGAAACCTTCAAATAATATACCCTTTTCTCTTTATATTATTCATAAAATGTATTTAAAGTAGCTTTAAAGCTAAAGGTTTAAAACATAAGACTTACATGAAGAACAAAAGGAATAGTAAGCCTAACAGAAAGGATAAAAATGTGTATAATAGCCTATATTTAAACATTTTAGTGGAGTCTTGAGTAATAGCTAACATTATTGAACGCTTACTAAGTGATGGGCACAGGGTTAAGAATTTTGTATATACAGTTCTTTAATTTCTATGAACTAGTATTAAGCATTTTTATGTGATTTATAAATGAAGAAACTGACCTTAAAAATATTAAGTAATTTATCTAAGTTTACATAGCACGTGGTAGAATCAAGATATGAATCCCAGACAGTTTGAATCTAGTTCATTCCTTTGGTGACTATGCTGTAAACAAAATTAAATAATACTTAAGATAAAGCAGAGTCTGTTGGAAATGGGTGGATAACGAATTAGCCTTTCTATTTGAGGATAGCTAACATATAAAAAAAGGTACTAGTTAATCACAAAGTTTACAAAATCTGTAAAACAAGACCATTTCTTAAAAAGGAGAAATACAATTTTCTTGATAGGACAAAGAAGAAATAAAAAGGAATTTCAAATTAAGGTTATAAATGAAAAGTCACCTATTATAAATTTATTATATACATGTAATATTTACAATTAAAATATTGTCTTACCAAATAGATTGATGTCACTCTACTAGGCAAAACATGATTAATATCTAGGACATAATTAAACGACATTTATTCAAACAAAATCATTTTCTAACGTAGCAATGCTTTCTCATTGGAGAATTCTAGAATAAAATAATTTTGTTTTGACATGGTGTACAGCTGAATGAACTTCCTGCCTGAGAAATTAAGAAGTTTACCCATGTGCACCCAGCGAGTGGCCAGATGGAATCTCATCTCCATGTTTTCTGGCTTTATATTCTAGACTTTGTCCATGGTATCTGCTTGTCTGGAAGCTAAAGCATTCAGAACCATAAGGAAGACTTTCCACAAGATATTTACTAACAGCAAGTCCCCGAAGCCTCTCAAGGCTAGTGAATTTATTAACATTATTGCTGAGTTCTAGGTTTAGATGGTGTAAGATGACCATGTACGTTTCTGGTCCTAGGAGTGGGTAAATGATGAATCCTGGTACCTGGAAGTATGCCTGTTTATATGCACTAAATAGACCGTAGGTTAATTCAGCTCAGGTCCCTTGTTAGCTTACTGCTGGGTTACATCTGCTCTGTTTCTTCACGATGACTTAAGGGTACAGATACAACTTAAGAGAATCATATGAAGTCACAGAAGCCAAAATCCTACCTCTTGAAATATGAATTCATTCATCCCAGAGCAAGAAATTCAGTTGTGGTTATTTGGCAGTCGTGCTATCTTATATTATTGTTTGTCTTTGGGAATAAATCTCTGAAGATTCTAGAGACTGAAATGTGTATTTAAAAGCACCAGGGATCATTATCACATTCTTCAGTAAATATCAAGCAGTTCCCTTCACACAGACACAACTAAACTTTAAGGGTTCTTTCAATTCTCAAGTGATCTCTTTATTTTATCTTTTTATCTAGGTATTGGTGCCCTTTTGTTTGATAATTATTGAGAGTGTAATATAAATTATGGCTAAATATTGGCTCTAAGTGTACTTTGATATTTCAGATTAAGGAATGCTAAAAATACAACTTGAGCTCCATTCATTCAGAATGTATTCATTTTCTGAGTATTTTATAATGATATAGATAAGGCACTCCATTAGATACCTGGGATAACAGGGAGGGGGAGAATGTCATGTAAAGCTGAATTTTAAATAATAAATTTTTAAACATGTATACATTCTTTCCTAGCAAAAAGTTTTAGCATATTTAAAACTGTGTATACATAGGGAACTATGAAGTAAAAAGATGTTTGGGATGACTTTCTGATCAGACTTAGCCTGTACGCCTCAAAGGAATGACTACTGGCTAGGCGCTTATCTGACTAGAAGGATGATGGTAGAAATAGCTGTCTTCAACCTGAACACTCAATAGAATTCTCTTGCTAAACCAAATTTTAGAAAGTCCTATCTTACTTTCCTGATGCACCCCTGATGGATTTTCCAGTAATAATACTAACCAACCTTCACTCAGACTTCTTACTGAGCACTGTGCTTGATTTTTTACTTTCATTTTCTCTTTTAATCCTCATAATAATGTGGTGAACTAAGTATTTCCATAAATTTTAACTTTACCAGGAGAAAACTCTGGCTTAGATTAAGCCATTCGTCCAAATGTGCTCAAATGGTAAAACTAAATCCTGGTTCAAAATTCAGGTCGGACTACGTCGTGCTAGAAGGTGTGCTCTTAAACTGGAACTGCCATCCAGTCAACTTCAAGACTTGAGTGACTCCGTGATGACCACTAGTTCCAGCCAGTCCTTGATTCAGTTTTCTCTCTCCCGTTAACATTGCCTAATTCCCTAAAACTGGTGGGGCCTATGGTCAGGCCCTGAGTGATGGAGTTTTTAGAATGTTGGTGAGGTTGTTGGGGTCTGAAGCCGACAGCCAAGAAAGAGTTTTTGAGACATAGCGCAAAATGGTGGTTTTATTAAAGCTTGGGGACAGGACCCCTGGGCAGAAAACACTGCTGCCCTGGATTGTGAGGAGAGACTGATTATATACTTCCGGGTCCAGGGAAGTAAACTTAAGGGCAGTTCCAAAAGGACTTTCATATGCTAAAGAAGACTCACAGGATACTGGAAGCCTTGCTATTGTCCAACTAAGATGGTTTTTCCCTTCTAGCAAGGCGTTAACATTGACAGTTGGGAACTTTTCTTTTGTCAATGGGCTGCAGGTAATAAGGACATTTATTTTATCTACATTTCCTCTGCCTTTATTTCCCACATCACTGAGCACCAGGCCAGTACTTGGGATCCTAATTTCTGGTCCTGTTGATGTGGTTTAGGAATATAGGTGAGGTTCAGTGGGGTGGGGTCCAGAGCCAATGACCAAGATAGTGTTCTTGAGACATCTTTGGTGCAAAAAGGTAGGGGTTTTGGTGTTTTGTTTTGTGTTTTTAATGTTTTATAACTTGTTTAATTTTTTTGTAATATTTCTTTTTTTTAATTGTGTCATGTCACCATAAAGTACATGATTAGTTTTTGATGTAGTGTTCCATGATTCATTGTTTGCATATAACAACCAGTGTTCCATGAGATATGTGCCCTCCTTAATACCCATCACCAGGCTCACCCATCCCCCTACCCTCTTCTCTCTAAAACCCTTAGTTTGTTTCTCAGAGTCCACAGTCTCTCATGGTTCATCTCCCCCTCCGATTTCCCCCAATTCAATTTTCCTTTCCTTCTCCTAATGTCCTTCATGTTATTCCTTATGTTCCATAAGTAAGTGAAACCATATGATAATTGACTCTCTCTGCTTGACTTATTTCACTCAGCATAATCTCCTCCAGTCCCATCCATGTTGATACAAAAGTTGGGTATTCATCCTTTCTGATGGCTGAGTAATATTCCCTTGTTTATGTGGACCATATCTTTATCCATTCATCTGTTGAAGGGCATCTTGGCTCTTTCCACATTTTGGTGATTGTGGACATTGCTGCTATGAACATTGGGGTACAGATGGCCCTTCTTTTCACTGCATCTATACCTCTGGGGTAAATACCCAGTAGTGCAATTGCAGGGTCACAGGGTAGCTCTATTTTTAACTCCACACTGTTTTCCACAGTGGCTGTACCAGCTTGCATTCACACCAACAGTGTAAGAGGGTTCCCCTTTCTACACAGTCTGTCCAACATTTGTTGCTTCCTGCCTTGTTAATCTTTGCCATTCTAACTAGTGTAAGGTGGTATCTCAATGTGGGTTTGATTTTAATTTCTCTGATGGCTAATGATGATGAAGGTGGTTTTATTGAAGCATGGGGATGGGACCCATGGGCAGAAAGAGCTGCTGCTCAGGGGTTGTGATGGATGGCTGATTATATACTTGGGAGTTGGGGGAGGTAAAGAAAAGGGAGGTCTCAAAAGGATTTTCATTTGTTAAAGACTTGCAGGATACTGGAGGTTTTGTTGTTGTCCAGTTAAGGTTGCTTTTCTCTCTAACAAGACATTAACATGAAGACAGTTGGGAGCTTCCTGGAGGAATATCACATATGTCCCACCCAGGAGGTGGGGGTGGGAGCGTTTGCAGGGTGACAGCTTGTGCTTTGTCCTTAACTAAACCTTCTGCTGCCTCATCACTGTGTTCATCAATAACCAGCTCTTGTTGATTTTACCTCCTAAGTTCCTATCAAATGTATCCACTTCTTTGCATCTCAATGATGTGGAAAGCAAGGCAGAAGAAAAAACTTTAAATTTCCTTCCTACCTACAGCTCCCTGACAAGTTCTTGAAATAGGCGGAGTGACATTCCTCTAGGAACTCAGCTGCCTCAGTGTTAATACTTTGCTACGGGCAAAAGGCAATCTTTGGCCAACCCCCAAGATCTGTAAGTCTACTTTAACATATAAAAATTCCTTTAGAAATGTCCTTTATCTCTAAGCACCCCAAGATACGTGTTGGCAATCATCTCCCCAGCCTGTGGCCCACCGATATACATCTGAAGGGTCTCACTGATGGGGTTTGGGAATATAGGTGAGGTTGGGTGGGGTGAGATCCAGAGCTAAAGACCAAGAAAGAATTCTTGGGACATCTTTGGTGCAAAATGGTGGTCTTATTAAAGCACAGGGACAGTGGGCAGAAAGAGCTGCTGCACTGAAGTCTGGAGGAGTGGCTGATGATTATTACTCAGGAGTTGGGGAGGTGAGAACAAAGGAGATGTCCAGAAAGACTGTCATATGCTGAAGAAGACTCAGGATACTGGATATTGTCAAGCCAAGGCTGCTTTTCCCTCTAATGAGGCACTAACATGAAGACAGTTGGGAGCTTCCTAGAGTAGTGTTACATTCCTCCTATCACAGTCCTTGTCAGTGGGCTACAGGTTCAAAAGAAATTCAATTTTATTTACATTTTCTTCTGCCTCAGCCTCCCTCAATTTCATGGAGGGGAGGATGATTTTAGGGCTCCAGGAAACTGAGTTATGGGTCTTTGAAAGTTAGGCTATTGGTAAGAAAGCTTTTCCCTTGTAAATCCCTGAGACATTTGTAAACTGGGGGAGACTCCTGACCTGCAGGACTGGGATCTCTGTCAGTTAACCATTTGTTCTTCCTTCAGAGCAGCCAGGAGTGCTTGAGGAATGTCCCACATATCACATGGGGGATAGGGAGATGGGGTGTAGGGTGCCAGCTTCTGCTTTGTCTTCAGCTACCTTCTGCTCCCTCATCATCATGACTAAGGTTTCATTAGATGGTAATAAATGACTTTTCCCCAACAACAGCTAGCCCCCTCAGGGTCCTGGAAACCTTGCTTCCAAAATTCTTCAGAGACTTATGCTCTCCCTGACTCCCTCCCAACTTGAAAGTATATAATGGGCTATTCCCCCTGACCCTACTGCAGCTCTTTCCACCCACAGGTCTGTCCCCATGCTTTAATAAAACCATCTTTTTGCACCAAAGACATCTCAAGAATTCTTTCTTGGCTGTCAGCTTCAAACCCTAAGGTCTTTCCTACATCATCAACACTGCAGTAGTTGTCCTTATTGCTTTTCCTTTTTTTTTTTTTTATTTATTTATTTGACAGATCACAAGCAGGCAGAGAGGCAGGCAGAGAGAGTGGGGCAAGCAGGCTCCCTGCTGTCAGCCTGATATGGAGCTCGATCCCAGGATGCTGGGATCATGACCTGAGCTGAAGGCAGAGCCTTTAACCCAATGAGCCACCCTTTATTGCTTTTCTTTATTTATTTTTATTGCTTTTTTTACTGCTTTATTGCTTTTCCTATAAGCACATTTGCCTTTCCGCACAACAACCAGAGGGAATTATTTATTAAAAGGATTTAATATTATTCATTTTTTGCACTATCAAATAATTGTGCCCTTAGTTAAAGTGGCTCATAAAGAAAACAATGGCCCACTGACCAGTTCTTCACAAATCCAAATTCCAACTTCTAGCAGGGAAACATTTTTGACTCTTTAAACTAGTTCATGTTTAAGATACCCCAGTGTCTGTAAATAATATGCTTTCCTAAAGAAAAATTAGGATTTCTCTCTGTGTTTTGCTTGTGATATTGTGATGAATAATAAGAAATATATGTTTGGTCAGAGTTCTTAGAACCTTCAGAATTTCCTAAGTGGTGAGAACAACCAAGGAGCCTTTTGTTGTGTTAATGAGGTGACTCTGGGATTGCATGTTGGGTTGGGTTCTGTGTTGGGAGTGAGGGTGGGGGAACAACCATGCGATTAGAGGAGTGAAACTTCCAAGTCCACCCCCTGACTTCTGGGGAGGAGAGAGAGGCTGGATATTGAATCAGCCACTGTAAACAATCAGGCCCAGGTAATGAAGCTTCCATAAAACCTCAAAGGGAGGGGCTGGGAGAGCTTCCAGATTGGTGAACTCAAGGAGATTTGGGGAAAGTGGTGTGCTCAGAGAGCACGGAAGCTCCACACCCTTTCCCCATGCCCTATGCATCTCTTCCATCTGGCAGTTCCTGAGTTATATCCTTACATAATAAATCAGTAATGTAATATGTAAAATGTTTCTCTGAGTTGTGGGAGCTGCTGTAGCAAATTAATCAAACCTGAGGTAGGGGTAGTGGAAACCTATAACTTAGAATCAGTCGGCCAGAAGTACAGGTAACCACCTGGATTTGTGACTGTTGTCTGAAGTACAAGCAGGGGTTGTAGGAACCTCTACTCCATAGCTGGTGGGTCAGACACACAGGTTTCATCTAGGTTTGGGACTGACAGTGGAAGTTAGGTCATGGGGAGGAAGGGGAGGGAGTTTTATGGGACTGTGCCCTTAATGTGTAGGATCTAATGTCATCTCCAGGTAGATAGCATCAGAACTGAGTTGAATTGTATGACACTCAGTCAATGTCCAGAGAATTGATTAGTGGTTCTGGGGAGGATTCCCCCCCCCCATTGGAATTAATGACCAGAACCTTTACTGCTATTTTCCCTATTTATTTAATTTGAACATAATTGTTATAAGGAGAAAAACAGTGTTTTTTTCAAAGTCTGAGAATTACCTCAGATATTACTGGTTGAGTTCATTATAACAAGGTCAGAACAGAATAATCAAGGGTGATCTTTTAAACAAAAGGGGGGGGGTGCCTGGGTGGTTCAGTGGGTTAAGCCTCTGCCTTTGGCTTGGGTCATGATTTCAGGCTCCTGAGATCGAGCCCGGCATGAGCATCGGCATCATGCTCTTCGCTCAGCAAGGAGCCTGCTTCCCCCTTCTCTCTCTCTGTCTGCTTGTGATCTCTCTGTCAAATAAATAAATAAAATCTTTAAAAAAAGAAAAATCAAGGGTGAGATACCAAAACAGAGAATAAATTTAGTTCAATATTCTGCAAAGTTAAAACAAAAATTAATAATTTCTCACAACTGACAAGCAAGTATCAAGTTTGAAAGATATATAGCAATAAACAAGTAGAGCTAAAGCAGAATCTCACCAGCAAGTTTATTAAAAGTAAGCATCTCAACTTTATTCTAGTTAAGGAATATAAATCTTGGGGCACCTCGACGGCTCAGTCGTTAAGCGTCTGCCTTTGGCTCAGGTCATGATCCCAGTGTCCTGGGATGGAGCCCCGCATCAGGCTCCCCACTTGGTGGGAAGCCTGCTTCTCCTTCTCCCAATCCCCCCGCTTGTGTTCCCTCTCTCGCTGTCTCTCTCTGTGTCAATTAAATAAATAAAATCTTTAAATATATATCTATATATATCTTACCCCCTCAAAATAGGTCCTTAGTTCCTTTAATTACATATATGTGAAAAATATTTTTCCAATGTTTTACTCATATCTATACAAAGATATAATGGCAAATTCAGTTGATTTTCATCTCAAAGTCTATTGTTACTTAAAAATGCAGTTTCTTAATCTTTCAAACTTGCAGCTATTGATACAAGCCCTGTGGTTGTAACTCTAATCAAGGCTGAATTAAATAGCTTGGTGGTTAAAATTTTTATTTCTACAGCTTGTACCATTTTTCTCATTGGCCCTAAGTTCTTATATAGTCCTCAACTGACCATCTGTACACCTCCACCATTCATATTAATACACACATTCATATATGTTCCACTCCTTCCATTTTTCATGATGTTGGATTTAGTAATAGATACTTAGGTATATCAAAAACATGAGCAACAAAAGAAAAATAGGTAAATTTCTCCATTAAAGTCACAACTTTTGTATTTCAAAGGCAGCTATCCATCAGCGAAGAAACAACACACAGAATAGGAGAAAATATTTGCATGTCATATCTGATTAGGGCCTTGTAGCAAATTATAAAGAAATAGCACTTACAATTCAATACAAACAACTCAATTTTTAAAAAGATTTTATTTTTAAGTAATATTGCAACCGGTGTGGGGCTCAAACTCACAACCCTGAGATCAGGAGTTGCGAGCTCTATTGAGTGAGCAAGCCAGGCATCCCACTAGTAACCCAATTTAAAATGGGCTCTGTCGGCCGCCTAGGTGGCTCAGATGGTTGAGCGTCAGATTCTTGATTGCAGCTCAGGTCATGATCTCAGGGTCATGAGATGGAGACCTGCTTGGGTGGGATTCTCTCCCTGTGCCCCTCCTTCTCTCTCTCTAAAAAACTCAAATGGACATTGTTCTGCTTCTGGAACCCTGGCCCCCTCACTGCTCCAGCCCTAACAGAAGCTTCTGTGACTCACTGTTTTCCACTAGGACAGGAAGAAAGAATGTTTGTACTAGAATTAATATACTGCTACTACTACTATGATGCTACTCTTAGTTCTGATTGTCATTATTATTCAGTCCTACTAGTATGGTGGCTCTGAAGCCAAGGCTTTCTTACCTTATTGCAATTATAAGCAAAGACATTTGTGAGCTCATTAGAACAATTACTTGCCTCTGATGTGGAAGTTGTTTTCCTGAAACTAGACTTTGGGTTTGGATTAGTTGGCGCAGAGTAGATGGTTTTAATGACTCCTTGGGGAGCAGGGCAGACATTGCTCATAGTCAATTTCAGAGACCACACTGAGTCTGAGGATTCGTTCAGGGATTCACATCTCCTATATTTGGAACGGAAGCTGAGGTGCAGAACTGAAGACTAGCCTCAGAGACCTAGTTGGTGAGACTCTGTCTCTGCCTGTCTCTGTCTCCCCAGCAGCTCAAGGTAATACATCTGCAATGCACAGCACTTTCCCCCAATAATGGGGACATTAGAACAGCAGGGAATGTCATTAATTCTTCTTTCTCTTTCTCTCTCTCTCTCTATATATATACATTCTTAACTATATATATGTATTCAATCAGAAATTAAAAATACTAGAGAAATTCATCTTCTCCCACTTAGAGGCCTGAAACTCCCTGGCTCTTTGAAATGAAACAAACCTGGCATTTTTAATAAAAATTCTAAAATCTCTCTTAATGGCTTTAGGGATGACTGGTAAGTACTGTCTGAATCTGAAGCTTGCCCCACCACTGAGAGGGGCCATCTGGGAAGGTTTCATGCAGGAATCAACACAGGCTTGGAAACAATCTCCCATGTCTGCTGCTTTCTGACAAACGTACACACGTTGACTAAGTGAAGGATGAGAGATATCCTAGGAAGGGTAGGATCTAGGTTTCAAGCAAATAGAAGCTGACTTATAGTGAAGCTAGAAGAGCAAAAATGAGGCTAAAGAAGGCATTTTTAAACTCATATAAAAAGATTACCTTTGTAGAAATAGGCCATGGCCAAAAAGATACTGACTCTCTTACTAGGTTGTTGGACAGTAAAACAATTATCTCCATCTTCACATTTGTTCATCACAGATGTCCTACTCTGTCCTGTTTTAGCAGATTGCTTTTCTCAGCTGGATTCTCTAATAGTTAAGGAGATGAGTGTTTCAATTTTTGTTTTTATTTTCAAGTTACACACAAAGTGTATTTTAAGCTTGTGCATTTACAGATTAAGTACTCGGGGGAGGAGTATCCAAACAGTACAAACACAAATGCAAAAGCAATATGCAATGTGCAAGTAAGGAACTTGAAATCGGGCATAACTCAGTACATGGACTGAAGCAAAAAGGTCTTCTTATTTAACTCCATGTGTTTGTGAGTAAGTTAAAATAATAAATAAAATAATTAGAATGGAGACAATTATAGAGCTGAGTATGTAACAGCAGCTTGGAAGCATGAATCAGCTAATTACTTCGCTAGTTTTAGATATTCAGTTGATCAATAAAGGACGTTTCCCACATAAGTTGGTGTTGAAAGGAGTAAGAAAGAAAAGGATGTGAGGGTTCAGTCTAGCAGTGAATATACTTTGAGTGTCTATCCGTGGGGGAGGAGGATACACCTGGAGTACCAAATGCCAACATCTTATCGGATTCATTCGGTCTCTATTCATCGCACATTACGCTTTAAGTCATGTGAAGATGTCAACAGTGCCCAGGACAGTTGTGCCTTAACATCTCTTTTTCAAGTTGGAAAATATATTTCTTCTATATTTCACAACCATGTAATGATTTGGCTAGTTATAGAATTCTTGGCTGGAAAGAAATACTTTTACGTTAGTATTTTGAGCCAATGTATTGTCTTCTGGTTTTGAGCAGAGCTGTTGTGAGGTATGTTGGTGCTTTCTAATACCGTTTTAAAAATCTCTCTCTCTCTCTCTGGAAAGTTTTTAGGATTTGAAATTTTATGATGGTATAACTTGGTGTATGACTTCTTTCACTTACTCAGCTGGGTAACTGATTTTTTAAAAAAGATTTTTATTTATTTATTTGACAGAGAGAGATCACAAGTAGGCGGAGAGGCAGGCAGAGAGAGGAGCGGAAGCAGGCTCCCCACTGAGCAGAGCCCGATGTGGGGATCGATCCCAGGACCCTGAGATCATGACCCGAACCAAAGGCAGAGGTTTTAACCCACTGAGCCACCCAGGTGCCCGGGGTAACTGATATTTTAATATCTTCTTGGATTATAAAAAATCATGATATAGCATCAGAATTCCTTCCATTGAACATTTTAGACCATCCTTTTACCCAGACGTTTTTCTTCTTCAGAAATCAATTGCTACAGTTGGTCTCTAGTGTAGGTGGAGTGTTATCAGAATGTATGCTTGTCGTGGTATAATTCAAGGAAGGAGTGAGGGAAAATAGGACTTAAAGAGAAGATCCATAGGAGCAAATGTCATTTAAAAAAAAAATCATTTTCAGTGTTGTTTGTACACACTAACACTGTGGGAATTCTCTGTATAGAGCTGACACCAGAACCGTGCCAAAGGAATGCTATTTACATCTACTCAGTCCCTCTGTTTATTCATTGTTTTCCTCAATGTCTGCTGTTTTCTCATTCCCCATCTTCATCCAGAAGAAAAAAATTCAAGAACAAAAAAAAATGACTGAAGAAATTCAGAGCACCAGACCCAAACACCTCCTTCATGAGTTCCCAGAAGATCAAGAACATCAGAGGTCCCTTTTTGTGTTTTTCTTAGCATTGAATATCATTGTCCTGGCATGGAAACAGGAAACAATTCTGATACCCCAATTTGTTTGGAATTTCCTTAGTCTCATGCACATTTTAGGCTGCAGGGGGCGCTGTCTTCTCTGCATTCTACACAGTCTCCCGATACAGAGAACAACCATTATCACCATGGGCACCTTTACACAGATTAATTTCTTACATGATCTGCTCACCAGGGATGATTATCTCTTGGCCAGAGTATCCTATGGCGAATCCATGTCCACCTTATGAACTGTGCAATCATGGTGTCTAAAGAAATCCAAAATAACTTGCTGGCCAGGACTCCCTTGAGTCCAAGGGCCCATGTAATGGTAGCCTCTCTATTGCTGCTTACTGACCGGACCATCATCCATCTCTTGTCTTACATAGCTACACTGACTCTAGCTCTTGTATGTTAGGATTTGATGCAACAGAGAACTCGCTTATTTTGTTGTTATATCTCTGTAAAGATCCCCAGGGCTATTAGGACTGTTTTTATCTCCCCCAACCTGGATTTAGTCCCAATGATTCTCCCCCACTGAAACCTTTCTTAAGCTACATTTTCTATTTCTCATTCCTGGGTCCATCCAGCTTGCTTGTTTGAAATTCAAAAACAAACTGGCTCAAGCCCAGTCCTGACTTGGACCAGGTGACCAAGGGCAGGAGCATGTTGAATCTGTGGTCACATGCCCCAAGGCATTCTCAGGGAAGAAATTTCCCAGACACACCACCAAAGAAAAAGACTGTTGAATGGACTTCAAAGGAAAGCAGTTCTTGCTGTTAATAATTAAGTTCAACTGGTGTCACATGGCCTTAGAAACTGGGATACTATGAATTACAGAAATAATTATTTACAAATGCAGGATATGAGAATGTTTCATGTAAAACAAGAATAACCGTCCATATTAGAAATTTTGTTTAGTGGTTCTTTATTGTTTTCTCAAATAAAAATTTTCTTTATACTGCTCCTTTTTTTTTTCTGTTGCCTTCTGTGGGGATCTCTGAATGGTATCATTTTACTGCAAAATAATTTTCTCTCATAGCACGTTACTGAACAAATCCTACAGGTCAGTATGCTGATGTCACTCAGATCAGTCATTGACAGATGCCCTCCATCAGGCATCCAAAATGCAATACCCCTAGTACAATCACTGCCCAAATTATCTCTTTTCTCAGATCATAAAGAGGCCTTCCTTAAGCCAGACAGCGAAACTGTTTCATGGGAAGTCACAGCATGAGCATATGACTCACAAATACAAAGACAGTAAATACAAGAGTGAAGAAGCCTTTCTTTACTCTGCAGGTTGAGCTTTGCCACTCAAACCATAATACCCACCTTTCTTCCAGGCCTGTTTAAATTTTGGTAACATTAGGACAGAATTATAAGTGAACATTCCCAGTTGCTTAACTTACTCTGCACTATTAAGATGGGGACTTTCCACCAAGGAAAATCTAAATGTGTAATTAAGCCTCAAACCAAGAGCAACAGTGACTCCAAGGCAAACATGGTAATTCAGAGCACCCACCAACTCACTGTTCTTCACAGCTGCCTGAGTTCCTGGTTGTGGGAGAACAAAGTACTAGCGGTTTTGAGGTACGCCTCTAGTCACCGCCCCAGAGAATGTTCGCTCTTGAAGTTTGTCCCCAGCTAAATGAATGAATTGTACCTTCCTTCAACTCAAGTCCTTCCTAAAAATTGCAATTAGATCTCATGACCCAGGGATTCTTCAAAATACCTTCCCCTTCAGAATCTCACTCCTAGATCTAGAACTTCTTTCCCAGTTGTGCTGAGGAATGGGGCACAGTGTAAGTTCTGGCCCCAAAATGCCAAAGCTGATACCTCAGCTTTGTTGGTATCAGTTTCTCTTCTTATCTCCCCCCTCCTGGGCACTTGCTCAGGCAAGATGTAAGCATCATCTGCTTTCTGCAAGAGCAGACTTTAGGAGGCCTAGCTGTCCCCCCCACCCCCTCTCCCTCAGATATTTATTTCCTATAACTGGCTCATTTGAGAATGAGAAATTCCATAGAAAAACCAATTCTCGATAAAAGGCACATTGATTATCGTTTGACCTGGGACTAGACACGAGGTATGACAGGAAGGGCAATCGTTCAGCTGACTTTCTGCCTCTGTCCCTTACTGCAGCCCTCACGACAGGCCTTCGGTCCCAGGGACTCTCAAAATAGAAGTTGCTTAATGTCAGGGTAACCTGCTTGCAATCAGATATGGCATTTGCAAAACCATGGACTTCTTCAGCTCAGCAAATCAAACCTGCATTTTACTCTATGCCATCTATGGCCTAGAAACTCTCTCCTCCAAGCAGAATGAAAAGTCATACATCTACCTGCCACAAGTTACTTAAAATGGCAAAGTTGACTGGGAAAGGCCACTGGAATCATGTCTCTGCGTCTGACACAAGCACATAGCTCTTCTAGCTTCGTCCTCTTTGGTGTGAAGGAATGAACTTGGGGGAATGCTGAGAGACAGCAAATACACTTTCTGGTTGGAGACCATTCTGACCTTAGCTCCCTCGCTTTGAAGGCCAGTGTTGAGGGCAGTGTTCTTTGCAGCCATGCCTTATGGGATGGGTCACATCACTTCAACTAATGGCCTAGAGACCTGGCTAGGTTCCAGAAACTGGAGAACTGCTCTGGACACATCGGGTGTACTGATTGCCCCAAATGCAGTCCGGTGGGGAATGGGGAAGGGAGAGAGAAAGGGAAGGAAGCCTATGGCACCATTAGAACATTTAGTTGCTGACCTGGCTTTGAATATGACTTTATTCCTTAATTTGGCTCAACAGGAAATATATAGCCAGAGGGTAAATGAAGACGCTTTTCTCTTTCGTTGTCTGTTGTCATAAATATGCTAGCCAAGGCCATCTTTTCTTTGCAAACAAAAATGTCCCGTATGTGCATCCTAGGCACATAATCTTTGCATAACCTTACCCTGTCTCCTATAAAGCATTTGCTGGGCACCTGCCCCAGCCACAACTTCAAGGCCACCCACTGCATACACCCTGCTAAGGGCAAGAAGACAGTTCCAAGTACCATACCAAAGATTCTGGACTTGAGAGTCATCCTGAGTACACGCACTAAAGCATCAGAATGCAAGCCATCATTAGTCACCAGGATGATGCAGGGATTTTACTCCCAAGGGTGGCTTAAATCAAATGTAAAATATCTCCTAGAAACTCTGTATATACTGTTCCCTTGGTACCCAGGAAGCTCTGAAATAACAAGAGATAACAGACTCATTATGTTTTATAAATACTCGCAGGTTTGTCGGTATGGAACACAGAAGCCAAGTCTCCCAGTCAGACATGAAGAAGTCTGTCTCACTGGAAATACTCGAAGTGGACGCTTCCAGAACGTTGGAAATCCTGACTGACTGCCCGATAGGTGCTTGGTAAGTTTTATTCCTTCCCAAGGCTGCTATGGGGAAAAGTACAAGGCAGGCAAGAGAAGGGTTTCGGGTCTGGGACTGTGAAGAGGACAGGGCATTAGGACAGCCATGCTTTGCTTCCACCCGAGAAGCAAATGAGGAAGGATTGATTGACTCTTACTTGGAAAAGCTGGGATTTTTTGTCAGAGTGTTATTCTTTTAGGAAACCATAGCACAGGCCTGATTAACTCACAAAATCTCTGAGATCACAAGCAGAATGTTGAATGAGTGAAACTTTCTCAGAAACAGATACTTAGTTTTTAACCAGATTCTCAAAGTAGTTCATGCGCCCCTTCGTTCCCAGAGGTTAAGAAGATTTCTTAGGTTATTCAACAAAGTTGTTTGAATTATTCAAACACAAACCAATACTCCGAACTACAAACATTGAATATATTAGTTAAACATAATAAATTTTAATGTACCCAAACAAACTAAGAAGAAATATTACTGAACCCATTTTAAATTTTCTCATAGGAATCTAAATTTGCAAATATATAAAAATATACACACATATACGTATATATCATATCATAAAGGAATCATAATGAGGAGGCAGTGTAGTTTAGGCTGAGGACTCTAGAATCATCCCACCTGGTTTCAAATCCTGGCTCATCTACTTTCTCTACTTTGTAAATTTGGCAAAAACTACTGAATGTTTGTGTCTCAGTTTCCTCACTGAGAAAATGAGGGAAATGGTAATTATGTATTAAATAAAATAATGTATAAAGTAGAATGATTGAATCTGGGCACATTAGAAGTATTTAAATCATCACTGGTTATTATCACTAAGTTTGAGAGTCATCAATAAGAATGCTCAGTATTTTATTTTTTAAAGGGACCATAAGTCTTAGGTAGAAAATTACAAGTCAAATATTTATTATGAGAAATTTGTTATTTTGTTTTTCCTGGAATTTACCATCAGACCTAGTTATATTCTAAGAACTAATAGACTAAGCACTCATTATTATCAGTAAGCCTTAAACTTAATTGCCCATGAAGACAATCAGAGTCCATAATGGGCTGAAAACTGTTAAGAAAGAGCATTCAATTAGAAGATTTTTGAATGTGAGGGAAAAAAAAAGCATTTCCATAGGATAAATTATGAATAAATATTTTGCTATTCCAAAAGAAACTTTTTAAAAATCTAGAAATTAGGATGCATTAACCATGTCTTAGAACCTGAACAGGCAAATGTGCAATTATGTCAATGATCACTAACATAGGAAAAATATTCTGTCATGCAAGAGCTGATAAATACAGCAAGACTTGGTCCACTGGCTTTTTGGGTCTCTCTAGAGTTACCAACTTGTTCTGCATCACCGTTAAGTGAGAACCATTATACTTTGAAGGGAGGCAGGGAGTCTTGACCCATTCTAGAAATAAATACAAAAACATGTCCTTGCCTTTAGAGGGCAAAGAATCCAGAACAACAAAATTTTACTGAGTAAGATTGCTTATGTGCCACTCCTAAAGATCTCAATGTTTGGTTTTGCTGGAAGTCATTACTGAGACAAGTAAGACCACAGCAAAATAGGCTACGTCTATCATGCGTAAGCCAGGAGTATTAGAAAGGTCCATATTTAAAAGGCTCCTTACCATTTCCTGATATGAGCTAGCCTGGACATCTTCCAGCCCCTCAGACAGCCACTCCTCTCCCCAGACCTTAAAGATATTATTTTCCCAAAGATCTGTCCTTGAACCCCTGCTGTTACCTATTTCTCTGTCCCTGATTGATCTCACGGATTCCCACAACTTTTACCATATTCCATCCATTAATGGGTCCCAAATCGATATTGCTAGCTGTGCCTATATGGTAGCCATCCACCATCCCCTCAGACTGAATTCAACACCCTTCCCTCTTACTCCACTCCTAGCCCAGAATTTCTGTTTCTACTAAAAACATTACCTCACAGTTATTTGTTATAAATACAGCAGGAAATCTGCTTTTTCTTCTCGTCAGTATGTCCTCAACTTTATTTGTGCGTGTGTGTGTGTGTGTGTGTGTGTGTGTGTGTGATCCTTAGGACAGAGAAAGAGACAAGGTAAAATTTAATTGAACTATCAATTCTCAGGTCATCATTATCCTGGTCTCTCAGACTTAAAACTTGAATCTCAGTCAATTGCCAAGCGACACAGACTCTGCCTTTGGGGTATCTCTTTGCCCTAACATCCTAGCTGGTGTCCCTACTGATGGCTCCCTTCTTCCCTTCCATCCACCCTGCCCATGCTCCCAGAGTAACTCCCTGAAAGCTAACTCTGGTCAAGTCATTCTATTGCTCTGATGTTTAATGGGTCCACATTCACTACTGATCTAGTTATTAAAATCTCCCTGACGTGGGAAGTTCTACACAATATGGCAGCCTCGCCATCCAGTTTGTTTCTCACTCATCTCTTTCAGATGTACTTGTGCTCACCGTCTCCTAAACACGTTCTGAGCTGCTCTGAATCAACTCTTTGCTCAACTTTCCATTACTAAAATGTTCTCCTTGAATCCATCTTTCACTTTTTGAGGTTCTTTCCATCTTCCATGACCATCCCAGTTCATTCCAAAGGCTGCCTACTCCCTCTAGGGTACAGACCAAACTCCTCAGAATGGATGAGGCCCTCAATTATCTAGCCCAGAGGTGCATTTACTTATAGGCACACTACCCTTAGAGCCAAACAAAAGGGACCCTGCCTTGGCCACATTCTTCAGGGCAATCCTGAGCCTCTTCCTACTGTACCACACTCCATGGGACAAGGCCAAAGAGATGTGCCCACCCCCCACCTCCATTCATCCTGTCCTTCCCTTCTAGACCATCTTCCAGGTACCAAGACCCTTGCCCAGATGGCCCTCGGAGTTTACAAGTCTCTTTCCCAGATCACCCTTATAAGAGAAAACCACAATGTTAATGTTCACATACTTCAGGCTTAAGAAAAGCTAAGGGATGGCTCTTTGCAGGGGTGTGAACAGGTACATCATGTGGGCTGGCAGGTTCGCACCCGCGCAGCCACAACCGTGGGCCAGAGGCAGGTTCTCTCACCACCTAATCCCAGCATGGAACTCCAAGGATTCTGCCTTCCAGGTTATCATAAAGGTATATTTGTTGAGGAGGAGAGCTGGAACATATTAATTTGTTATCTTTACTTTTAACTTTTACTTACTAAGGCATAGATATGTAGGTCCCCATTTGTTATTCTTGCCTTGGGCCCTGCCAGTGTCAAAGGCAGGCTTGCTTCTACGGTGCCTGTATTTTACCCATGCCAAATACAGGCAGTTATTTAAAGCCTTGTCTTTCTCAAGCACCAGTTGTGTTGTACAGGCTATCCTGTAGGTCTATGTGCCTGAGAGCCCCCTTGTGCTTTTGAAGCACTCTTTACAATGTTGGAAGGTAAAAATTTGATCCCAGGGTCCTAGGATTGAGTCCTGCATTGGACTCTCTGCTCAGCGGGGAGCCTGCTTCTGCTTCTCCCTCTCCCTCTGTTTTTCCCCTGCTGTGCTCTCTTGCTTGCTCTGTCAAGTAAATACATAAAATCTTTTAAAAAAAAAAGTAAGAAATGCCACCTTTGTCACTATTTTTAATATTAACCAGGAAGGACTAGCCAATACAAGTTGAAACGAGAAAGGAATGAGAGATCCTATACAGAAGTGAGGGAAGAAGTTCATATCCTTTTCATATTATATGAATCTGTACTTGAAAAGAATCAACTACGAACTATTTTTAAATGATAGGAAACTATAGTAGAGAAAATAGTTATAAGATTAATTTACAAAAATTGGTAGCTTTTCTATATATAAAAAGTCCCTAAAAACCCACAAAATGAAAGAAAAAAGCTTCCTTTACAAAAAGATACAACATTTGTAAATAGACTTCAAAGAAATATATAGAATGTTTATCTGTAAAGTTTATTTTTTTAAAAAAGATTTTATTTAATTTGACAGAGATTACAAGTAGGCAAGAGAGGCAGGCAGGGAGAGAGAGGCGGAAGCAGGCTCTCCGCAGAGCAGAGAGACCGATGCGGGGCTCGATCCCAGGACCCTGGGATCATGACCCGAGCCAAAAGCAGAGGCTTCAACCCACTTACAGATAGGGCCACCCAGGAGCCCCTATCTGTAAAGTTTAAAGAAAACTTTAAAACTGTTTAGGAAAGTCATTGATAAATGGCATACATACCGTACTCAAAGAAATTTTGAATGCAAAGCTGTCAATTCTCAGCAAATTAACATACCAATTCAAAGCAATCACATTCTAAGTGAAAACAGGATGATGATGATTATTATTATTATTATTGGAACATGATAAAAATAATGCCAAAGTTCATCTGGAAAATATATATGTGAAAATAGCCAGAAATTTTGTTACCAGTTACTAAAATCAATTCTACAGTATTATATTTAAATCTTTGGTCCTTGTTCTAGAAGAGACTACAAAGAAAATGAATCAGAAATCAACCCAAGTACTTATGACTGTTTTACTCTATGATAAGGCTGGAGTTTTAAATCAACAAAATCAGCTGGAAAATTGTTACACCAACAAATGGCATTAGAACACCTGGTTAGCTATTTGGATAAATAAGTGAAAAGAGTTGATTACCTCATTCTTTATATCAACATTAAACTCCAGATAGAGCAAAGGTTGTAACAAAAAATTCAATCCAATAAAGCTCGGAATAGAGCAAGAGATAATTTTTAAAATAATTTTTAATCAAGGAAAGCTTATTTAACTATGTCACAAAGATCAGAATTCAAAAAAAAGTTTGATAAAGTTGACACCAAACTCTTTAAAATTTACCATGTAGCACAAAGAAAAAAATAACACACCAATGTCAAGTGACAAACTAAGAAATAATTTGCAATACACGTATCAAACAAATGGCTGCTTTCCTTAATAAACAAAGAGTCCCTGTAAATAAAATGCTTAGAAGACCCACAACCTAATGGGAAAATTATCAAAGGGACCGAACTGAGCAGTCATGAAAAAGAAATACACATGCAAATAACTGTTTGAAAAATGCTATTAACTCCTACTCATTTTAAAAAATCAAGATGACACGAGTTGCCCAGAATTCACCATCACGGTGGCAAAGGTTTGAAATTTGATAAGATCTGGGTTTTGTGGGAAAACCAGCATTCTCGTACAGTGTTGTTGGGCATGTAACTTGGTGCAGCTTACCTGGAGGTCAGTCGGTCGGTCTCCCTCCGAAGAGAAAATGGATGGACTCCAACTCCTCTGAGTCTCTTTTGGCAGAATAAAGCCCTATCGCTAATGACAGTCTTTAATGCTGGGATTGTGAAGCCACATTTCTGTCATCTGCCACTGGAACAAGGAGGTAAGAAGCTTTTATTTTCAGTCTAATCATTTTGAAGCCATATTTCTTCTTTTTCCAACAAGAGAACAAAATGGCAAGAGGCAATCAGACCACAGTGACGGAATTTGTCCTTATGGGATTCACTGACCGTCCAGAGCTCCAGCTTCCCCTCTTTGTGGTGTTCTTGGTAATTTATCTCATCACCTTGGTAGGAAACCTTGGCATGATCCTGCTCATCAAGGTGGACTTGAAGCTCCACACCCCCATGTACTATTTCCTCAGCCACCTGGCATTCATCGATGTTTGTTACTCATCTTCCATTGGGCCCAAGATGCTGCAGAATTTATTGGTGAAGAAAAAAACCATCTCCTTTTCAGGCTGCTTTGCCCAGCTGTACTTCTCCAGTGCTTTTGCCACCACCGAATGCTTCCTCTTGGCCACGATGGCCTATGACCGCTACATGGCTATCTGCAACCCCCTGATCTACACAGCCATTATGACTCAGCGGGTCTGCAAGGAGTTGGTGATAGGGGTCTACACCTACGGCTTCCTGAACTCAGTAATACAAACAGTTCTGACCTTCCAGTTGTCCTTCTGCGACTCCAACATCATCCACCACTTCTACTGTGCGGACCCCCCTCTCCTGGCCCTCTCCTGCTCAGACACCGGCAACAAAGAAAAGCAGCTCTTGATCTTCTCAGCAGTGAACCTCACTGGATCCCTCCTGACGGTCCTTATCTCCTACATTTGCATCCTCTTTTCCATTATAAAAATCCAGTCTTCGGAAGGCAAGTGCAAAGCCTTTTCTACCTGCGCCTCCCACCTCACTGTGGTCATCATCTTCTACGGGACCCTGTTTTTCATGTACCTGCAGCATCCCAAGGCAGGGGATTCATGGAAGTCCAACAAAGTGGTCTCTGTGTTTTATAGTCTCGTAATTCCCCTGCTCAACCCCCTGATCTATACCCTGAGGAACACCGAAGTAAAGGACACCCTGAAAAAGATGCTAGAGGGCAAACAGCCATAGTGAGTGAGTTGTCAGGATGTAGCTTTGGGGAAGTAGGATATGCTGACACAGTATAACCAACTTGACTGAAATTTAGCAGGCCCGCTGCCATGCAGTCCAGCCAGTTGGGAATTTTCTGTAAAGACCAGAAGTACCGGGCCACTTGCTTGATGTGGTAATATTGAATCCAACCAGTTATCGTGGACTAATCGGAATCTATTTACAAGCTACATAGTTAACAGCTACATCCTTCCTATGTTGAAAATGAAGTGGCTGACTACCAGTTGGGTAATAATATGAGTTCTAAATTTTAAAAAGATCCCAAAAAGCATCATTCTGAGTGCGACTATAAATTACTGAACCTGAGTACAAAACCCTACACATGAATGTCTGTGTTATTAGAAACATTTTCCTGCATAAACATTTTCCTGCATAAAATGGCCTATATTATAGCAAATCACTTGTTCATCTTGAAACATATTTCTTCATGACATACTACGATAGATAGTACTTCAGTTTCAAGACCAGATCGTGAGAAGCTTAGTTAATCTAAATGTAGTTGAAATACTGCATGTTTAAAATGAACAGTAGATATAATGGTATTATAGCAAGAATAAGGGGAGGAAAAAATAGAAACACTATTAATCAGTGAAATGTGGGGGATTTTATTTGTTTAATTAGAAATGATAAGGTTTAGGCTACTTTCAGAGACAAAGTGGTCATTTATTCAACCCTCAGAGTTTAATTTTCTCTAGGCTCTGGGAAGCCCAGCTACAGTGCAGTGTAGTGGGGAGAGGGGAGGGGAAGTCCTACCTGATCTCAAGAAAGGGAAACAGGGAGAATCTCCTAAGATAACCCAGGCCAGAGTACGCATGTTTCTGAGAAATGAAATTATTGTCTTAAATAATCTGAATGATCTAGAGAAATACTTTCGTTTTGCAATAGTTTCCATGTTCTTTATTTCTAATTTCACAAATCTGACTATCCCACTTTCTTAGAAATCTATATAAATCTATAAATTCTTGCTGTTGTTGAGGAGAGGAGCAAGAAAAATCTCCTTTAATCTTTTATTTATGCAAGAATAGGAGCATTCTATGATCCTTCCAAGCCTCCATTTTAATATTTCATCCAAAATCATTCTTAAGATGTACAAATCTGCCATAAACCATTAGATTTTCTCCCTAAGTTGTTTTCAAATGTCATTATTGTTTTGAATTTTTTAAATAGCTAAGAACATATATCACCAATCAATTACATAGAAATTTAAAATTACTCAAGAAACTAAGGGATTCCTGTTGCCCCCAGATTAACACTTCAGATACAATGGTGCCATCTTTTATTTTATTGCTACTTATGATCTAGTAATTTAGAAAAATAAAAAGAGTTAAATGTTTAGAATGTCTTTTACTTAGCTCAGAAAGCTTTCTGGAGACTTAAATTGGAGGCTCTCCGAAACACTTGGGGATGGGGTGTTGGCCGTGATTAAAAAGAAAGGTAGTACCAGGATTAAAGAACAAAGTGAGGAAAGGTGTGAAGCAAGGCCAGGACGTTCGAGAGCTTGCACAACAACGAATAAAAGAGGAGAAAGCCAAGTGGGCAGGATGATGCTGAAGGATAATATGAAACAGATTATTGAAGCACGAGCTCCTGGAGACTAAAAAGATCTGTTCACTTTGCACCCCAACACCTACCACAGCTCTGTCTGCTGAACCAAACTGAACTCTTCTACATTCATTCCTGATTCCAGTGGATGGGTGGATGTGGTGCCCAGCAATGGTCCTGTGGCTGGGAAGTAACAGAGGGAAGGGAGTTAACACAGTCATGGCAGGAACACCATTCTTCAATATCCGCACCCGCTCCCACAAGAAGCTAATATCTTTTTTTTTTCCCTAAAGATTTATTTATTTATTTGAGAGAGAGCAGGAGGGAGGAAGGGCAGAGAATCAGAGGGAGAGAGAGTCCTAAGCAGACTCTTCGCTGAGCATGCAGCCCAACTCAGGACTCCATCTCATTACCCAGAGATCACAACCTGAGCCAAAACCAGGGGTTGGTGACTCTTCTGACTGCACCACCCAAGCGCCACAAGGGAGGCTAACATCTTTAAGGCAGGAACACATACGAATGCAACACAACCTGGCCAGTACAGGAGATACATCGGGGAAGTTGGTCTATTGGGAAGATGGTAATAGCTAGAGTTGACAACCGACTGTGACAGACAAGGGACGGTTACCATAGGAAGAGGTTGCTGTTAGTTGAGATAAAGAAAATGGTCAAGTACCAACACTCAGATGAGAAATTTATGTTTCCAATAAAAAGCCATACCTGTTTCTTTATTTCTCCCTCTCTGTCTCTCTCTTTCTCTGGCTCACTTTTTTTTTTTTTTTTGAAAGAGAGCACCTGAAGGGTCAGAGCAGGGGTGGGGGGCTGGGGGTAAGATTGGGGGAGGGGCAGAGGAAGAAGGAGAGACAGAATCCTAAGCAGGCTCCACACTCAGCACAGAGCCTGACACAGGGCTCCATCCCACCACCCTGAGATCATGACCTGAGCCGAAATCAAGAGGACACTTAACCAAATGAGCCACCCAGGGGCCCCATGCCATATCCCATTTCTTGAATATTTTGGGAACTATTTCCATGTCAGTTTAGTTTAGAAAGAGAAAAAAATAGTAAGTAGATACATATTTTAATACATGTCTCTTGGCAAATGTATTATACTCATGTCTTCAAGGACTGCTTGGTCTAAGGGTGAATGTCATCAGCTCTTCAGTTCTTTTTAGAGAGAACTGAAGACAATATGTCATAATGCTTTCTCCATTATGCCTTCCCAAATGTTGAAAAGAAAAGTCTCAGGTGCAGAATGCAATCAATTACTGACATTAAAAAAAAATCTTATACATGTGTGTAGTATTAAAATGACAATACTTAAGCCATATGAGAAACCAACATGAATATGCATCTTTGTTCACTTATAAAGTGAGGCTCTTTTAATCAGTACTCATTTTAATTATACTAATTTTTCAGCCCCAAATAAACAAACATCTTAATATGTAATGTAACCAAAATAAAAATGTTTTACTTTTATTGGATTTTCAGTCTAACATTTCACTGAAAGTGAAAATAATAAAACTGTTCTCACATATAAATAAAATGTAAATCCATCTTCCTCATGGTAATCCTAAAAATGGATGTTATTTGGCAACATTCACCACATAGGCAGTTTCCATTAACAAATGTGATATGTAACTAAACCATAAATAAAATGCATAAATATAAATTATCCTCATTTGCATATAAATTCTGAATTTTTAATCAGCTTAAATTTAAATGCCTTATTTCTCCTCAGTTGGTACTCTATTGATTTGTCATGCTTAGAAATAAGCCAAAGGATTTTTTAGATTTGATCATGAAAAGGGAAACATGAGAAGGCAAATACTGTTCATTTTCTTTTGTATTATTTGATATATAGTATTTCAAAAACTGAAGAATTTTAAAATCTCATATGTGTATCCCCAAATATTCAACTCTGCTAGTATTCTTTGGAGAGTAAGGTAGAGTAGGAAGATGTTAATTCAGAGCTCAAGAGTGGTTCCTGCCTGCCTACAATTAAGGGGCCCATCCACCAGAGAGACAGGGAGCCACTGACGTCAGAACTTAGGGAGTTGAGGCTCCTGGGAAGGTAACAAATTAAGCCCTATTCTTTCAAGCTCTTCTTTTTTTGGTGTTTTTTTTTTTTTTTGGTGTTTTTTTTTTTGCCGCAAAAATACAAACATTTTAAAAAGAACTTCCATCTCTGGTAAGACCATGAAAATTGCAGCAAGGAAAAGGTAATCTTTATTTTTAAAAACCAAGTAATTCTGACACCTTTACAACAGTTGACCTGTCCTAAGAGTTCCCAGAAAATGAGAGTCTGTGTCCTGAAAGAAAATGTTTTATTTCCACGAGCTCCCTTGCTTTGCTTGGCTGCGTGGACCACCCTGGCACCTGGCCACCTGCCCACCGCAGCTTCTGCCCCTCCTTTCAGTCAGTCCTGTTTGCCCTCCGCAGGGGGCATGGTACAGGGAGAAGGACTAGAACAAGGAACCAGCCAGGCTTGCACTCTCCAGCCCTGCTCTGCATCACTTCTGCTCGGTGCGCCACACCCCTGTAGATTTCTCATATGTGGGCAAGAGTACAGAGAGCTCCTAGTTTCATCCCTGGATTTCCATAGGTTTTTATTCCATCTTCAGTGTCTTTCCTCTTCAACCCATTTTTAACTCTCCTTGTCGCTGTCATCTCCTATTTCATCTGAAAGTTGGTATCATAAATAGTATCTTTCCTTATCATCTGCCTTAGCAAAACTAGAGAGGAACTTTCCTTACAAATCTTTCAGAGGCAGAGTTTAAATGAATGGTAAAAGTAACACAGCAATGGTAAAATTACAAATGTAATAATGTAAAATTAATGGTAAAATTAATGTAGTCATAATGTAGCAACCTGGAAAGAAATTCTAATTAATGCTATTTATGTTGAGGGGAGTCATTTTTATAAAAAAATGTTAAAATATCTTCCACAAACATTGGACTATATTTCCTTCTTATATTACCACACGCCACAAGTAGTTCCTAAGGTGTCCATAGGCACAAAATAACACTGTGGCCTTTAATCTAAGAGTATAGTACTCTGTTCTGCTTTAACTGATTAGGTATTAAAGGGCTGTCTGCTAAGTTTTGCCATCCTGGCCTATTCATGTTCCCAGGACATTAAATTATTAAGCTTATTAAAAGGAGGCCGTGTCTATGTGATCACTTCACTAAACCCGTAACAGACTTCTGATCACACAGTGTAAATTCACATTTGGGGATAGGTGACACCTGTCAGCATGCCAAACAAAATAAATCATGCTGAGGCCTGAAACAAATGTATGCTTATCAAAAAACCAAAAAAACAAAAAAATGTGGTCTTGGGGTGCCTGGGTGGCTCAGTTGCTTATCACCTGCCTTTGACTCAGGTCATGATCTCAGGGTCCTGGGGTCAAGCCCCGTATCGGGCTCCCTGCCCAGCAGGGGAGCTCGCTTCTCCCTCTCTCTCTGCCCATGCTAGTGTGCTCTCTCTCACTTAAATAAGTAAAATCTTAAAAAAGAAATGTGTTCTCAAAAAAGCAGAGCTTCAAATCCTGTAGCATTGCTGGTGGGGTAGAAAGGAGGAGAATGGAGATGGAATGCAAGGTCCTCACTTGAGCCCCAGGTATGCCCTGAACCATAGTCTCAATCAAGTGGGTTGGTCCATCCCAGTCTTGGCTTTCATCTAGAAAATGGGGGAAATCATCTCTTGCAGGGTTACTCTGGAACCAAATAGTACAGGATATGCTAAGGTATATTTTAAACATTTAAAAGTATAAAGCTTTTATCTTTAAAGATTTATTTATTTATTTATTTATTTGAGAGAGAGGCAGTGAGAGAGAGCATGAGCGAGGAGAAGGTCAGAGGGAGAAGCAGACTCTCCGTGGAGCTGGGAGCGGGATGTGGGACTCGATCCCAGGACTCCGGGATCATGACCTGAACCGAAGGCAGTTGTCCAACCAACTGAGCCACCCAGGCGTCCCTAAAGCTTTTATCTTTAATAACCAGACTCCCACTTCTGATATTATTCAACTTAAAGAATCTTTGATTTGAAACAAGTATTTGGAAAATTCTTACCTGAAAAAATGTCTCTACAAAGCATGGAAGTTTGCAGTGCATCCAATAATGATTTTTTTTTAAATTTCATCTACTTGATGAGAAAACTTAGTACAGCCCATTTCCAATTTCCAGGAGCCTCAGCCCTAATGTCTATTCTCAAGTCAGTGACTTGGAACATGGACACCCTGTCCATGGAAACACAGTTGCGTGTGGCAACAGACCATGAAAGACTTCTTAATTCATCATGAATCTCCACTGACATTTCATTGACCCTGAACCACTCCAGGTCACATGTTCCATAGAATAGAGGTCTGACATTCCAAATTGGGCCAGTAGGAACTGCTCTACTACCTGTGACAGCTAGCTTTGTGGAAGGCAGCATTCTCATGCCCAAGACGGTGACTGCCCTGGGCTGCTCTGGCTGCACCCCAGCCTCTGAAAGAACAGCTAGAGGTGAGCTGCGGGATGGAGGCCAGGCTATGTGGTGGGCAGTGTTGGGGCTCTCACTCACTTTCTCCTGCTCCTTTCCCTCATCCCCTGCTTGGACTAGCAGTAGGTCTGGAAGAAGTTTCGAGGAGACAGCCCCACAGTTCCCATCCCTCAGAAGCCTCTTCCCCTATGGGTTTCCCTCCTGTGCTTCCTACCTTCCCTGCAGGCTGCCGGACTGGGGATTCCATCTCTTCTCCAGGTGGAGGGTGATCAGGGACCTGGGACAGGGAGGCTCTAAGGCTGAGCAGGAGGGGAGCGCTAGGGAGCAACTGATGCGCCATTTCTCAGACTCCGTGGTGATGCTGGCTGTTGCTTTACTTCTCTGAGGAAGAGAGCAAAATCTTCCAAGGAGTGATGAACCATCCAGAAAACAGCCATATTGCCTATGAAATACAGTAGATGCTCAATTAAAGTTAGCTGAATTTTTATTTCATTTACTCTCTCTCCCTCACCCTCTTCCTCTCCTTCTCACTCTCTCTCACATGCACACACATATATACACACACCACCACCATCATCGTCATCACATAGAGGCTCTGTGGGGACCACAAGCTCAAAGTCTTCATGATCAAATCATCATCATCATCTACTTCACAGCCAACTTCTGCTTTTCACAGTTATGTGCATGGTACTTTCCCTCAGTTATCTGGCTCAGAAAAATTATTGTTACTCTTGACCTCTCCTTATTCACATTTCAAAGAAAAAGCAAGATTCAACCTCTATTTATGCATTAACACAAGATTTCTTGCATTAATCCTCTCCCTTTCATTCTTATTACTGCCCTTATCATTACTTTATACCTGGACCTCCCTATGGCTTTGCTTCTAACAGCCCACCTCAAAGATCCTCAGTAGATTACATATGTGTGAATTTAGTGAGGGATATTATCAGCATTTCAGACCAGTGGGGAAAAGATGGATTTATCAACCAATGAGAGCAAATTAAGCCATACACATACTTTTTTGTCTTATGCCTTATACTAACATAAATTTAGTATCAAGCTGATTTTAATATAATAAATGGAACTTGAAAAATACTCAAATAGGGGTGCCTGGGTGGCTCAATGGGTTAAGCCCCTGCCTTCAGCTCAGGTCATGATCTCACGGTCCTGGGATGGAGCCCCGCATTGGGCTCTCTGCTTAGCAGGGAGCCTGCTTCTCCCTGCCTCTCTGTCTACTTGTGATCTCTCTGTCAAATAAATAAATAAAATCTTAAAAAAAAAAAACTCGAATAAAATATAGATGAATATTTGCTAGTCTAGAAATAGGAAAAGCCTTTCCAAGAAAAGAGCTAAGGGCAGAAATTATAAATATAGGTTTGACAGTTTTGGTGAAACCAAAATTTTAAGTTTCTGCTGTACTAATCAATAAACACAAACAAACATCAAGTAGGAAAATATTTATAATGTATATATGACAGAATTAATACAGGCAAATAAGATAAATCAATAAATAGTTATAGGATATGAATAGAAAACGAAAAATAAAAAATATAAATAGCCTAAAATATGCCAAAGATGTTTATTTTCCTTAGTATTCAAGGAAATACAAATTAATACAATAATGAGACCATTTGTCACCTAGCAGATTGGCAAAGATATTAAAGAAAATCAATAAGCAGGTGATAGTGTAGGAAAAAAGCTATGCTTGTAGGCTACTTTGGGGAGTGCAAATTAGTATAAAATTTCCAGAGGGCAGTCTGACAATATTCACCAAAGGTCTTAAACACCTTTTTGATCTAGCAACTTCTTATATGAGACTTTATTTGATAAAAACACTCCAAGAAACGTACAAAATCTGTGCATTTTATAATTTACAATAATGTTTATAACAGTAAAATATTAGTAGCAATACAAAGGTAAATCAATGAAAGGTTAAATAAAGCAATAGTGATATAATAACATATAATAATGCATCGATTAAAATACTGTGAATATATTTTCTTTTTTTTAAAGATTTTTATTTATTTATTTGACAGACAGAGATCACAAGTAGGCAGAGAGGCAGGCAGAGAGAGGAGGAAGGGAAGCAGGCTTCCCGCTCAGCAGAGAGCCCGATGCGGGGCTTGATCCCAGGACCCTGAGATCATGACTTGAAGGGAAGGCAGAGGCTTTAACCCACTGTACCACCCAGGCGCCTCGTGAATATATTTTCATTAAAATACTCATGGTGTGTGTATAAAGGATTTTAAATTTTGCGTATGACATTTCATTTTTTAAAAATTATGTGAAGTGGGGAGCCTCAGTGATTTGGTTGGTTAAGCATCTGCGTTCAGCTCAGGTATTGATCCCAGGGTCCTGAGATCAAACCCCGCATCAGGCTTCCAGCTCAGTGGGGAGCCTGCTTCTCCCTCTCCCCCTGCTTGTGTTCCCTCTCTTGCTGTCTCTCTCTGTCAAATAAATAAAATCTTTAAAAAGATTAAAAAATAAATTAAAAATTATGTAAAGTATATAGAGATACACAAATTGCTAGTAGTGGTTGGTTATTTCTAGGTGATAGAATCCCAGGTGCTTTTTGCTAATTATTTAGAAATAAACAAG
The DNA here is from genome assembly GCA_004024625.1 of Mellivora capensis. Taxonomy (NCBI): domain Eukaryota; kingdom Metazoa; phylum Chordata; class Mammalia; order Carnivora; family Mustelidae; genus Mellivora; species Mellivora capensis. Next base: position 23,694 of record PISX010010897.1, on the reverse strand, counting down.
GCACCTGAGTGGCTCAGGTCATGATCAGGTCCTGGGGTCAATCCCTGCACCAGGCTCCCAACTCAGCAGGGAGTCTATTTCTCTCTCTCCCTCTCCCCTCCAGCTCATGCCCTCTCTCGCTTTCTCTCAAATAATCTTTTTAATCTAAAATAAATAAATAAACAAAAAGTAAGAGTTCAAGATAGAGTCTTAAACATTTAGCCAAGATTCTATCCTACATATTTAATTCCAATTACCTTTCTAGTGCCCAGTATGAAGCCCAGAGCAGGGAGCCAAGTTAAAGGGTGGTGCCACATTCTAGATGTCCAGTGAGTAAGGGGAGCAGAAAGGGGGAAATGAGACAAGGAGGAAAGAAGATGGTGAGGTTTCCCATCTGTCTGACAGGGAGGCCCTGGGCCCAAAAGAGACATGGTTTAGCAGGAAGATGCTGGGTATTTAGACATGCAACACAGAGCCTTGCACATAGCAATAATCCAGCATTTCTTTAATGAATGAATATGGTTCTCTGTGACCCTTATTATAGTTTCACGTGTCAGTACTCTATCAGAGATATTTTCTGGAGATTCCAAGAAGAGACCGAGAGAGGCAGTTTGAGGCAGTAAAGAAAACACTGAAATGGGAATCGAGAGATCTGTTTTACACATCAGCTAGCTATCTGTCACCTCACCCATTCCTCCACCTAGGGATCCTCTTGTTCCACACTGGGACTTCAATGCCACTTTTTCAGAGAGGTCTTCCGTGACTTCCAGATCTCAAGAAAAAGAAAGAAGTCCCTTCCCCCTGTTCTCACTTGTCTAGTTTTCAGGGTTCCGCTGACACCTAGGAAATCACAAGTCTCTGCCCTTCTTGTCTGGACTTGCCACTGACGTATTTAGTTTCGTTATTGTGAAGAAGGCACAGAGGAGCCTACTCAGGATACCAGGTATACTGGCCCCAAAGAGGTAGCCCGTTCTCAGGGGTCTTAATCCCAGCACTTACCGGTCCTTGGGCTCTCCATGCCCTGCCGGCAGCGCTGAGCACTCTGCCTACAGGGGTTTATACCTGCCTGCACCCTCACGCCAGCAGGTGTAACTAAAGCAGAACCCAGAGAAGCGAAGGGACATATCCTGGGTCACATAGTGTGCCGATGATGGCGGTCGGATTCTAACATGGGGCGGGGGGCTGGTCATCTGCTCTTACTTACAGAGGCTCCAGGTCTGAGGCCCTCCTGAAAGGTTTTACAGCTTTATTCATTAAATTTTTTCACTCTCCTTTTAAGAAAAACAAAATAAGAAACATAGTGATGTGGCAGGCATGTTATGGAAGTGGCGGCTCAATACAGCACAAAAGCTGAAAGGTGGGGCTGGGTTTGGGCCCCAGACTCTGGGGAGTGCAGAAGTGGGCTGCGACTTATTGTTTCTCATGCCTGCACTGACCTGTTCCCCTCACTGCTCTCAGGCGGGAAGACCAGCGACCAGCGCTGGGAACACAGGAGAGGCGAGGCCCTGCCCGCCTGGCTAGAGGCCCTTCTCAGCCGCTCCCCTCGCAAAGCACAGCTTTCCCTCTGTAGCTTGTTTTTGTCCAGAGTGTTCTTGGAAACAAAAATAAACACCTCTGAGCCTGGAGGTGGGTGTTATGGAGGGCCCATATGGCATGGAGCACTGGGTGTGGTGCATAAACAGTGAACTTTGGAACACTGAAAAAAATTAAATTTAATTAAAAAAAAAAACACATCTGTAGGCTTTTTTGAAGGCTTTACATATTCTCTTCCAAGGAATGTTCACTTCAGGCTCTTTATGGCAAGAGGTGGGTCTCCTCTCCTGGTCTGCTCTGGTAAATCACTGCCTCAGAGTAGGCGTCCTAGGCCTATTTTTCCTTACACTTCCATATCCTCTATCTTCTTAAGCTACAGGATCGAATTACTGCAATGATTCAAAAAGCATTAGAGTGGACCCAATTTTTTTGACAATTTAAATCCCATTTAAACCTCTCAGTTTTGTAGTGAAAACCAAATTTTGAGGCGTGATATATGAGCCCTGAACAATTGCTAAAATTCTGTAATAAAAATAAAAGAAAGGAACAGCCTCTAAGACCTTACAAATCTTTGCTTGTTTAGTAAAGCGGCAACAAGTAATTTGTAAGCCTCCGCACAAAGAATAAATAGGAATGAAAAAGAAACATTTTAATTAAGAGCCTTTAAAATATTTTTTAAAAAAATAATGTCCCCCAGTTACCGTACCTTAAAAACTTTGCAGAATTCAAGTACAGTATGATAAAAATATTTTAAAATATTGATTTAAAATGTGAGTTGAACTGAGCTGTCAGATATACTACACAGCCTTCTGATGCACTCAAGTCTAACTTTCTAAACCTCTTGAAGCCTGATATACCGCCTCTGAGTTCTCATTTTAAATTAACTTTTCAAAAAGCATCTGAGGCACTGTCACCAGCAGCCCCGTACACACATGCCCTCACTATACCTTGAAGGTCCCCAGGTTCGTACTGTGGTATAAATGGGGGAAGTCTGTCAAATCTGACTTTTAAATAACTTGAGAAAATGGGCTCTTGCAACTTTCCCCTGGGATTTGGTACTAATCCTGCTATTGAGAAAATTATGAGGACATTATTAGGAAAGTCACAGCACTTGCACCCTCTTTTTTTTTTTTAAGATTTTATTTATTTATTTGACAGAGATCACAAGTAGGCAGAGAGGCAGGCAGAGAGAGAGAGAGAGGAGGAAGCAGGCTCCCTGCTGAGCAGAGAGCCCGATGTGGGGCTCGATCCCAGGACCCTGGGATCATGACCTGAGCAGAAGGCTGAGGCTTTAACCCACTAAGCCACCCAGGTGCCCCATACTTTCACCCTCTTGAAAAACAGGAATGTCGTGGTCACCCACGCTGCCCTGTGTTTATCGCCTTTGCAATCTCGACATCAAGTCGAAAGTTATTTCTGCTTTTGGTAAATGGTTTTATTTGTGTGTCTTTCTTCCTTATAAAGGCAGTGACAGCCTAAACCAGCCCGGCAGAAATAATGCAAAAATGAAAAGTTAGGCCAGGCCAAAAGAAAACGGCCCAGTCCCTCCTGCCCAGGCCTTCTCCACTGCACCCACCACCTAGGATGAAATGGATGTTGACGCGTCTATTGCTCCCACTGGACCATAAGCTCCTTGAGGACAGGAAATGATTCATAATCTCATCTGGATGCTCAACATCTCTCATTTGTGTTGCTGTTCACTTCACCTTCCACTCATGTACGGTGGCCCCAGTGCTTACTGAATACTGCACAGGATTCTTTGTGCTACAGAATCATGTGCCATTTAACAGGAGACTGTGTCAGCAGTGGAAGCAAGAAAGTTGTCAGAGCAACCAAGAACAGTACCATCTAAAAACCACCCATGGGAGAGGGGCCCTGTAGATCCAACCCAAATACCAAGTCCTCCTGATTAGAGAAAGGATGCTTCAAGATACCAGGACATCCTGACATTTGATGCTACATCACTAGCAGAACTCCCCCACCCTGATTCCAGGCTTAGGGGAGGGGAAGTTTTCCAGACCACTTGAACTCTGATGTCTAATTTCTCTTATCGTAATTGAGTAAGGTGGCACATGACCACCTTATCCATAAGTCTTTTGTGAGCTTTGTTAGGATGATTCAGGATCCCTGAAACCAATCAAATTTGGGACAAAGAGAGAGTTTCTGTGCAGGGGTGATAGTGAATTTGCAAGTTGGCCCCTTCTGCATAACACACCTACCTCCAAAAGTATTCTCTCTTGCATGTCCTCGGGCCCATGCTCGAGCCTGAGTGGATAGGCTGAATTGGACAGGATCCCAGACTGCGAGAGTCTCTTGAATGAAAAATGGAGGAAATACACCCTGTGTGCTATAGTGGAAGATTGCACAGGCACAGTGGGAGCCAAAGAAGGGAACCATCTCTTCTACCTGGGTGTGGGAGAGGAGCCGTCTGCACTCGGGGAGAAAGGTGTGTTTCCCATATACATCCTTCAGGACTAGGACAGCATTCATTAGGAGACAACGGGGACGAGACACTAAAGAAAACATAGGGAACCACTGAAATTATCAGGGAACCTTGAGGTTGACTGGTTTTGACTAAATAATGTTTTTACAAGGCTGACTGAGTGTAAAGGCTAAGTAAGCTCAGAAAGCATTTAGAGTTTTTATGCATAATAAATACATTTTTAGAGTCTCCAAATGCCTTTATATTTTGAAGTGTCTCCTTTATTAAGTGAATGGGGGACCCAGCAAAATAAGAATGTAGAATTCTTTCCCCTAATGCAGAAGAAGGCCACAGCACCCAGGCAGGCCTGGGGCCAGGAGTCAGCAGCTCCCTGGCTGGAATAAGGGACTGGGTTATATTGTGGATAAAGGCTCTAGAGTCAGGTGGCCTGAGTTTGAATCTTGGGGCCCCTACTCACATAATCTCTCTGTTCCAACTTCATAACATGGGGCCAACTATAGTACCACCAGCATAAGTATCCTGGGGATTCCGTGAGAGAACATGGGTAAAGCACTTGGGGCAGAGCCTGGCACGTGGAAAGCACCCAGTCAGTGCCCACTGTACCCAGAAGGGGGGCCGCTGGCCTCGCGACCCTGCAGATTACAGAACACAAGATCAAACAGTTTAATGCAGGGGCTTCTTGCCGTGTCACCACCTGGGGTTCTTTACAGTCAGAAAATGGAGTGAAGGAGGGTAATGGCAGGTAAAGAAAGGACCAGGGTGAAAGTGGAAAAATAAGAGAAAAGAATCAAAGAAAGAAAAAGGAAATCTAAGTGATGGTGGGAAACATCTAGACGGAGAGGAAAGGTGCAAAGGAACCCACACTTATTCTGAGAGGGGCTAAAGGTGACAGGGAAGGAGCTGCGTGGTGAGCTGGGCTGCAGAGAAGCCCGTGTCTTCAGTCACACTCACGGGCCTCAGTTATGCCGTGCTCCTTTGTCTGTACTTCTCAGAGTTCTGCTTCATATTGGAACAGTTACCCGTGCCCGTTAGAAAATACTTGGAAATACCAGGAAATATTTTAAATGATATAAATGATCTCTAATCTCATCAGCCCGGAAGCATGCACTGTAAATAATATTGGGTAATTCCTTCCATTTTTTTCCCCCTAAAGTGTTTAAATAACAGAAAATTAAATTGCTGTCTCTGGGTGCAGCATTAGATACAATGAGCTGAAAGGATTCTCCGCAGATGAGCAGGGCATGTTTGGAATGTGACAGAGAGGAAGCCGCTGTCTCCAACAGGGTGATTTTTTTTTCTCCTTTTTTTTTTTTTTAATTTCATTTCTTTTCAGCGTAACAGAATTCATAGTTTTACACCACACCCGGTGCTCCATGCAATGCGTGCCCTCCATAATACAGAGTGATTGTTTAGGGAAGCCGTCTCTGAAGAGGTGGCCTTTGAAGAGAACTCTGAATGAAGTGAGTCATGACAGTAGCCAGAAAAAGAGTGTTCCAAGCAGCGGGGGGAACAGAATGTGCGCGGGCCCAGAAGCAGGAGTGTGCTGGCATGCTGGAGGAGCAGCAAGATGGGTAGATGGAGGTAAGTGGAGTTAGCAAGAAAGAGCGCCACAGGAAATGAGATGGAGGCCCAGCAGGAGGGCAGGGCATGGAGGGCCTTGTAGGCTTGGGAATGATTCTCAGTGAGCCGGGAAACCACTGGAAAGTTCTGAGCAAAGGGGTGTCCAGTATGTGGGCATGTGGGTGCCACTGGCATGACTCAGCTACTTGGTACAATTCATCCCACCTCCTTCCACTACTGACCCTCTTATTTTTCCACCTGCTTTGAATGTCTGTCCCGTATTCCATGATTTCTACTCTTTGACCTTCTTTGGATTAATAATTTCTACATCTTCATAATGACTGATGGCCATGAAGCCCCGTGACTCCTTCTCCATCTCGCTGGTTTAACTTCATTGCCAGCCTCTCTATGCTGATGCTGTGCTCCCAAGTGTATAGCTGCCATCTGTCCCTGTACAGCATTATGATGTCACTGACTATTTTCTTTACGCTGTGCCTTTTATTCCTGTGACTTACTAATTCTGTAACTGGAAGCCCGTATCTCCCCCTCCCCTTCACCTGTTTTGCCCATCCCCCACACTCCTCCCCTCTGGAAACTATCAGCTTGTTCTCTGGATTTTTAGGTCTGATCCTACTTTTTGCTTATTCATGTTATTTTTTAGATTCCACATATGAGAGAAATCATATGATATTTGTCTTCCTCAGTCTGACTTATTTCACTCAGCGTAATACCCTCTAGGTCCTTCCATAGATATTGTCTCAAATGACACAGTCTCGGCCTTTTATGGCACAGTAGTCCACAGTGCGTGTGTGTGTGTGTGTGTGTGTGTGTGTGTGTGTGTATACCACATCTTCCTTATCCATTCATCTGTGGATGGATACAGGTTGCTTCCATTCCTTGGCTATTGTAAATAATGCTGCAATAAATATGAGTGCATTTATCTTTTGAACTAGTGTTTTTGTTTTCTTTGGGTAAATACCTAGTAGTGGAATTACTGGATCATATGGTATTTCTGTTTTTAATATTTTGAGGAAACTCCATACTGTTTTCCACAATGGCTGCACCAGTTTGCATTCCCATTAACAGTGCTCAAGAGTTCCTTTTCCTCCACAACTTCTCCAACACTTGGTTTCTTGTGTTTTTGATTTTAGCCATTCTGACAGGTGTGAGGTGATATCTCATTATGGTTTAGTTTACATTTCCCTGATGCCGAGTGATGTGCATCTTTCCATGTGTCTGTTAGCCATCTGTATGTCTTCTTTGGAGAAAAGTCTGTTCAGGTCCTCTGTCCATTTTTTAACAGGATTGTTTGATTTTTTGGTGTGGAGTCAGATAAATTCTTTATATATTTTGGATATTAACTCCTTATCAGATACATCATTTGCAAATATGCAAATATCCCCCATTCACTAGGTAGCCTTTTTGTTTCGTTAATGGTTTCCTTCGCTACACAGAAGTTTTTTATTTTAATATAGTTAGTCCCAATAGATTATTTTTGCTTTTGTTTCCCTTGCCTTAAGAGATATAGCTATAAAAATGTTTCTATAGCCAATGTCAAAGAATTTACTGCCTGTGCGATCTTTTAGGATGTATTTATGGTTTCAGGTCTCACATTTAGGTCTCTAGTCCATTTTGATTTATTTTTGTGTATAATGTTGGAAAGTGGTCCAGTTTTGTTCTTCTGTGTGTAGCCATCCAGTTTTCCCAGTAGCATTTATTGAAGAGACCGTCTTTTCCTCAGTATATATTCTTACCTCTTTCATCATAGATTAATTGATCATATAATCATGGGTTTATCTCTGGACTCTCTGTTCTGTTCCATTGATTTGTGTCTGTCCTTATGCCAGTACCATCCTGTTTTGATTACTACAGCTTTGTAGTTTATCTTGAAATCTGGGATTGTGAAATCTCCATCTTTGTTTTTCTTTTTCAAGATTGCTTTGGGTACTTGGGGTCTTTTGTGACTCTACACAAATTTTAGTATTATTTGTTCTAGTTTTGTGAGAAATGCAATTGGTATTTTGGTAGGGATTGCATTGAATCTGTAGATTGCTTTGGGTAATATGGACATTTTAACAACATTAATTCTTCCAAACCATGAGCATGGAATGTCTTTCCATTTCTTTGTGTTCTCTTCAGTTTCTTTCATCAGCGTTTTATAGTTTTCAAAGTACAGGTCTTTCACCTCTTTGGTTAGATTTATTCCTAGGCACTTTCTTACTGTGGGTGCAATTGTAAATTTTTCTTAATTTCTTTCTGTTACTTTGTTATTAGTGTATAGAAACACTACCAATTTCTGGCTATTAACTTTGTATCCTGCAACTTTAGTGAATTCATTTATTACTTCTAATAATTTTTGGTGGAGTCTTTAGGATTTTCTATGTATGATATCATATCAGAGAATGATAGGATTTTTTATTGTATCTCATTTCAGAGATTCAGTACAATATGAAGAAAATAAAATAGAATCAAAAATAAATAAAATAAATCTATGACCTGTGGCTAAATCCAGACAGCCTCCTGTTTAATTTTTAAATAAAGTTTTATTGGAACACACACACACACACACACACACACACACACACAATAAATAAATAAATAAAATAGAAAAATAGAATCTCAATATGGAGAACAGAGAAAAAACAATATTTAAATAAATAATTCAGCGCCTGGGTGGCTTAGTTGTTAAGTGTCTGCCTTCTGCTCAGGTCATGATCCCAGTGTCATGGGATCGAGCCCTGCATGGGGCTCCCTGCTTAGCAGGAAGCCTGCTTGAACCTCTCCCACTCCCCCTGCTTGTGTTCCTTCTCTTGCTGTCTCTCTCAGTCAAATAAATAAATAAATAAATAAATCTATCGTAAACATAAAAGTCAAACAAGTTGTATCTCAAACTTACACTCTAGTCCTGCCCCCTGTACCAAGATGAAGTGAAGGTTGAATCACAGAGACAAGTAAGGAAATAAGGGCTCCCTCAGATCAGAATTGTACTTAACAAATCTGCATGATTATTAAAGCTATTATTATTACAACTATCATTATAAAACCTAGAAAATAATTAACTTCACATTCAACTCAAAACAGTAAAAAAAGGAATAAAATATATGAAAAGTAAGGAGTTATGATCAAAGAAGAAAACAACTATAATATTGTATCATAAATGTATTTTCTCTCTCTCTCTCTTTTTTTTTTTTGAGAGGGGAGAGAGAAAGGAAGCATGAGGAGGGATGGGCAGAGGGAGGGGGAGAAAAAGAATCTTAAGCAGGCTCCACACCCAACACACAGACTGACATTAGGCTTGATCCCAGGACCCTGAGATCATGACCTGAGCTGAAGGCAGAGGCTTAATCCACTGAGCCACCCAGGTGCCCCATAAAGTTAGTTCTTTTATTTAAGAATTCAGTAAATAGGAATGCCTCTAGAAAAATCTAATCAAGGAAAGAGTTAAAATTGAAAAACAATATTACATAGAAGAGACTGTTCAATAGGTATTGAGAGTCTAACAAGAATATGAGAACATAGAACTTGACTTTTGACTTGTGCATAAACCTATCCCACTATTAAAAATAACAAGTGTGGGAGGTGTGGAAGTTCTATTTACATAATTTCCAAATTTATTCTTTGAAGGTAACCTTGATGATTTTACCAGACACACACACAAAAAGAAACCTTATGTAAATCTCTTATGAATACAGAGCCAAAGTTCTAAGTCCAATATGAGACATTTTAATTCAACAATGTGTTAAACAATCAACTCCATGATCAGGTAAGGTTTATTTCAAGAAGTCAAATGTGAATAAAAACTGTTAATATAATTAACTATACTAAAGGAGAAAAAACAGTAGCAACATGTTAATTATCATTGAGACACTGAAAGTGTTCCCAAAATGTAAGACATAATACAATTCAGGAGAGGCTACCTATTGCCTAAGATGAGAAAAAAAAAAAAACTTACGAATACATTTTTGTTATAGTTTATGAATCATAACAAATTTAACACAGGGTTATTGTTTTAAGATATTAAAATTAAATAAATACTCTAGCCTTCCACAATCTCATTTCTTAGAAATTAACCCCTACCAAACTGTTATGTGTTTTCCTCCAGGGCTTTTTTCTTCTTCAATTTCTTTTAATTATATTAACAAATACATTGTTTTAAAAACTAAAATATTCCAACAATACATTGAGAATAAAAGTGGAAGTCCTTGGGGGTGCCTCGGTGGCTCAGTTGGTTGAGCATCTGACTCTTGATTTCGGCTCAGATCATGATCTCAGGGTTCTTGGATCGGGCCCCACATCGGGTTCCATGCAGAGCACTGAGCTTGTTTGGGATTCTCTCTCTCTGCCCCTCCTCCCACTCTCTAAATAAATAATAACTTTTTTTTAGAAGTCCTTCTTCTATATATAAATGTATGTATCTACCCACACAGACATGGCTTAAAGAAACAAAATACATGTAAGATAAGAAGCTCAACATTATTTGAGACCAGAACAATGCCAACAAAATAGTGGGATACTAATTCTCACCCACCAAGTTGACCAAGACTTAAAAAATTTAAATAGGGGCAACTAGGTGGCTCAGCCAGTTAAGTGCCTGCCTTTGGATCAGGTCATGATCCTGGAGTTCTGGGTTCCAGCTATGCATCGGGCTCCCTGCTCAGTGGGGATCCTACTTCTCCCTCTTCGCCTCCCCCTGCTTGTGCTCTCTCTCTCTCACAAAAATAAATACATAAAATCTCTAAAAAGGTAAATAAATAAAAAATTTAAGAATTTTAAATAAAAATCCCCAGTGCTGGTGAGACCATGCAGGAAAAGGCATTTTCATTTTCTGGCCAGTTATCTCACACTATTTATCAAAGTTAAAAATTCAATTTTCTTGCACATAAAAATTGCACTATGAAAAATTTATTCTAAGGGATAAAGCCCTACAAGTATGTGATGGTTAATTTTATGTGGCAGCTTGACTGGATGACACGCCCACATACGCACACACGTGCCTTACTCAGGCACCTACGCCTCTGCTTTCCCGTTGGATCCAGCCCATCTAAGGCACCAGCAGAAGATTAGAGGATGGGGGAGAAGGAGGTCAGGATATGTGTTCTCAGACTCTATCTCTGCCCTGGCACCATGGATCTGGTTGTGCCTATTCCCATTACAACTAGCTCTCCTGTTAGGCAGCCCTTGGCTCCAGCCTTCACTTGTCTCTGGTAACTCTCATTCCTTTTTTTCCATTTCTTGCCTAGAGACGTAATGCTTTTACTAGTTTCAGGGTGTTTCACCCCCCTTCATGGGTCCCCTTAAGCCTGTCTATACCTTGGTAAATACTACCTTCATTAAATTCACTTCCAAATCCCCATGAATGTGTCTTCTCTTTGTGTAATCCCTTAGAGAGTGGATGAACCAGGGGTATTGAAAATAGACAAGATACAGTCTTGGTTTGCAAATTGGCTCCTGTACATGGAAAAAGACCTAAAAAGAGAAGCAGACCACTCTACGTTGGTAGGTGGCAGGTTTAGTAAGCATGGGAACTTATATTCAAGGCTTGTTTTCTGGAAGCTGCACAATGAATAGATGTCGGCACCCACCCAGCAGAATCTTAAAGTTTTCGTAGGGCCTTAACTGGGTTTTGTTACATATGCTACCCCAGATGGTCTCAACAACACCTTACTCTTTCAAGGCCGTGTCCTTGAAACTAGTTGTTATTGTGGGAACTGTGGGCAGAAGGCACATTGTAAGGACAAGAAAAGGAGAGAGGAGCCTCTGATTGCCTAGGATCCTACTCTTAGGTCCTCTGCATGACCCCCTCCAATATAGGAACTGCAATCTCCTCAGAGTTGGTTTGATCAGTTATTCTTCCTAATCAGAATGATCCTTGCTGGGAGCGACCTACCTCCCTAATCCTATCATCTTCAAGTAACCTCAGAGGAAGTGAATCATCGAGCTCTGGCTCTATCTGGATAGCACTCAACTATTGTTTTAATTCTCACTAATGCCCACTCACTGGAAGCACTGGGAGTTGGAAGGGGCTTGCGGTTACAACCCAGATCTCAGCTGGGTTTTTCCTACTCACCGGGACCAAGAAAAGTCTCTGATGATTCAGCCACCATCAGACTTGTAAGTCTATCAATACTGAAGAGAAGCACACCCAGTTATCATTGTTTTCCTGTGAAGTCCAAGATAATCAACTAAAAAGAGAACTGTGTAAGCTTCCTGGTTCCATGATAGCCATAAATCACATATCATTATTGATTCTTCCTTCTTCCTAATGTCCCATGACCTATAAAATACAATAATTTTAGCAAATTTAGTGAACATTACTTGAATCTCCACCAGACTCTATTTTTGTCTTGAATTTCCCAAACTATCCAGGTTCTAGCAGCAATCAAGGCCTCTCTACAATAACAGTGACCCTAGATGAGGCCCTGTGGGCAGTTAGGACCATGAGGCGGTGGACATCCACAGCAAGCCTCGCAAAGGCAGCTGAGCTCCTTCCCGGCCAGCAGGGGGCAGCAGGCAAACGATCAAGTGAACTGATAGGTGGAAAAGGAGGTGTACGTATGGACGGTACCTACGCATGTGTATGAATGTGTGTGTTTAACTTGAGATTCCCACAGGAATACATATGCTTTTCAAATGCCAATGACACGCTTACATAATTGATCACATATGAGGCTACAAATATGATCTCAATAAATTTCCAAAGATAGAAATCGTATAGGGTGCCATGTTTCTAAGCCCTTAGAAATAAATGCCCCTCTTATAAATGACTTGAATTTTAAAAAATATTTTCCATTTTATGGCATAACTAAAAATGAGTCATTATCCTCTGAAGAAAGCAATGTGTATCACTATTTGTCCAAAGTGGTAAACTGAGGATAATTTTTAGCCTTAACACTATTTAAAAATGAGTGTGATTTATAAAATGAAACATTTACTCAAAGTGCTAGAAAAATATAAAAATATTATTGCTAATGTAAAAAAATAATAAACTGATATATATAAAGATACAAATTAGATAAACTACAGGAAATCAGTATACTTGATTTAAAGGGGGAAAAAATACTTCTTTGAAATGACCAATAATTGGCACCTCCTGGGCGAGTCTGTCTAAAGAAGTTTAAAAAAAAAAAAAGAAGAAGAAGAAGAAGAAAAGAAGGAAATGTAGGAAAAGAGAGAAGAAAATGCAAAATCTGAATGAGGAAAAATATATCACCACAGGTAAAAATAATTTGCTAGATTCAATATGATGCTATATATCATTTTGTAACATATAATTTAAGAAATATAAATGACGGGGGCTATTGCCCACACTGTTCTAGAGCAGTAGTTTCAAATCTTTCTCACATCATAGAATATTTGGAAATGATAATATTAAGGTCATAACGCTGTTAAAAAAAAAAAGATTTTATTCGTTCCTGGACACAACAGGCATTATGACTCTGGCCATCCCAGCACCTCTATATTTATGGTCAGCTAGTTGGAAGCTCTCTTCTAGAAGTCCTGGACCATGCAACGTACCAAGATGAGGGTAAGGGGAGATAATAAGGAAGAAAATGCTGAAAGAAAGAAACAAAATGACAAAAATTATCATGTTTTTCAGATATTATCTAAGTTGGCAGAGAAAAGTATAGGAAGCACCCCAAGAAAGAACCAGAAGCAGAAGCGTTGGGGTTTATTCAAGAGAACTCTAAACTCAGAATCAATACATACAAGCAAGAGGAGGAGACATTAAAGCTAATTATCAGAATGGTTAATGAGGAATTACCAGTGGTTGGTCAATGCCTTTTCCTCTGCTTCTGCTGAACAGTAGGCCAAAATCTCATTTTCTGGAAACAAAAGCAGTTATGTGGGTAGGGGGAAAAGAGACTCAGGATAGTTTTCCAGATGGGGTGAGAAAACCATGATGGATGGATGGACTAACAATCAAAAGAAATTTTAAAACCATTGGCCCAACTCCATGCATAGCCTGTTCTTTTCCTCCAAACAGATGAAGGGAAGTTCATCAGAAACCATATCCCTAGATAAATAAACTGGAATTTTCAGTCCCAAGGTGAGATGAAAATCAAGAAACATGAAGCACTGGAGGAAAGCTTTTGCTTTGAAAAAGAGGAACCCAATTTTATAAACAGAAGAGATAATACCTAATAACATCACAAAACAAAAAAGATGGGGAAAATTATTTCAATTAATACAATCATACATGTTTTACAAAATCGTGCTTCCACTAAATGAGAAATACTTTAAATTATAACCATTGAAAAAATATTAGAAAACTTATTAGATAAGAAAGAGAATGGTCTGACTATAGAAGTGAGTAATGTCAAGGAAGGGATGGGTGGGCTAGAAAAGTAAGCCAAGTTATTTGCTCCCAAAAGCAACACAGGGAGATAAGATTTGGGGGAGTGCTGCCTGTCTCTGTCAGCAGAGTGTGCAGCTCTTGATCTGGGGTTGTGAATTCGAGCCCCACTTCGGTGCAGAGGTTACTTAAATAAACATTTTTTTTTTTTTAAGGAAAAGATTTGGAAAACATATGAGAAAAGTTGATATTTGAAAGATAAGAAACCCAAGGCCTTATTGAGAGGAGTTCCAAGGAAAAGCAAACGAAGACAATGGAGGAGGTCAAACAGTCAAACTTTAAGAAAATCCCATACAGCTGAAGAAACAGAGTCTTTAGTCACACAGTCTCCTTGAATAGCAAGCACGATGGATGGAGGTTCAAATGCAGATCTCATGATAAAGTCCAGAGTAGCAAGAATAAAGGGGAATGCTACAAATTTTTCTTGAGAGAAAATATAATTTCACTCTGAAGAACTAAAAGAAAAAAAAAAATCCACATTGCTCTTCAGCAACACATTTGTTTCAAGAACACAGCAGAGTAGTATGCTCAAAAAAAAAAAAAAAAAATCCGAGGAAAGTTGCTTTTGAACCTAAAGCTCTTTGCATCCAAATAGCACATAGTAGAGATACAAAACAGAGCATTTTCAAACATAAAAGAACTCAGAAAGTTTATTGTTCTCAGAATCTTCCTGAAAGGACTACTCAAAGATACACTCCAGGTATACCTGACTAAAGGAAGATCTGTCTCTCCTTCCCTCTCCCCACCCCCACCCCTCACACACACACTGAAGTGCTAAGTAAGAAACAAGTAAAACATAGAACTCAACCCAATTAACCAGTGCTGCAAGCAATCTCAACAAGGCAGATAGTAATTCAGGGTGAGGGAGGGGATTTGGGGAGGAAGGAGACAAGAGCGTACTAAGGTTTTAATCTTACTGAAGGAGAAGGATATGGTATATAGAGATGTTGGTGAATTATGGGTCAATCTAAAACCCAAGTTGAAAGTTTTAAGAATTTAACTCATTCAAAAACATAACTCACCAGTTTACACTGGGATACAAATTAGTACAACCACTTTGGAATACAGTTAAGCATTATCTAGAAAAGTTGAAAATATGCATAATCTAACTGTATGCTTTCAACAATCACCTTATTTGTTCTGTGTCTATTTTAATTAGTTGTATTTTTTTTTCTTAATTCTGGAGATCATCATTAAGAACCAATACTTTTCCTCCTAGAAATATCACTTTATTTCGTGAGAGAGCATTTCAGGAGTTCTCTTCAGCTCCATCCCAGTGTCTTATTCCTCTTCACCAATCCCTCAGTTTCGGTCATGCCAGTATTATCCTAATCCCTCCCCAGTCTGTCATCCCTGTCCCTTCTGCCAGCACCCCACTCACTGGGACAGCCTCATCAGTCAGCTGACGGGAATGTCTGCATCCACGCTGATTCCCTTTTAATTCACTCTCTGCTCCACAACTTCGCAAAGACATTTTCAAAACGCAGTCTGTTCATGCCTGCCCTTGGCTTAAAATTTTTCAGTGTCATTGGGGGTATACAAGAGACTTTAATTAGAGCTGAGGTCATATTAGCCAAAGCATCCTCTAATGATAAGGCTTCACTTAATTTCATAGTGGTTCCATGAACAGCCTTTACATTCTTCTCTGTACTCCATACATGAACTATTTCTCACAGGAGAAAAACAGCCCCCAAAAATCTCAAACCAAACCAAACTCAAAATCAAAGCAAAGCAACAGAACTTTTTCAGTAGCTTCTTTAACACACCAGTAGGGTCCTACACGCCTGGCTCCTGCTACCTCTCCAGTCATGAATCCCACACTCCGACTTCCTTGGGTTCTTTTCCTGCGATGGGCGGCCTGCTCTGCAGAGCCTTTGTCGTTTGTTTCTGCTCACAACACTCTTCCTACCTCCTGCCCTCCACAGATTTTCTTGTGATTTCCTACTTAAACTTCAGATATTAATGCAAATATCACTTTCTTAGATGTCTTTCTTGACCTCTTCGTGTGTGTGTGTGTGTGTGTGTGTGTGTGTGGTCATTGGTTTGCATTATATATTCCTTCAAGCACATCTTGACTTGGAACGATATGCTCATTTGTGTGATTATTTGATTTATGTCTTTTGTGATTTACCACAAGCTCCACGTGGGCAGGAACACTGTATCTTGGCTCCATATTTTAGAGTGTGACACGGAGGGACGCCTGAGTACATAGTAGTTGAATAAAGAAGTAAGTGGGACCTGATGAGCATAGGTGGTGGTCAAAAACTCAGAACTTGGGATTAGAGGAAAAGACCCTCTATTTCCGGTTTTGCTCCTTATCCTTGGACAGTGTCTGTAAGCTGTCAACGGCTAGTGTCCTCCTGTGTAAAAGGAGGGTCACAGTAGGGCCCAAGCCACAGGATCGTTAAGAGCATTAACAGAGGGCTCAAGAGCACTCCGCACAGGCCCAGCTCCTAGCAGGCACTCCGAAGTTTGATTTATTATATTTTCATCCTTCTTTATTTTTCTTCTTCTATGGTTGCAAAATCTTCACGTCGAAATGTTCTCCCTGTTTGCTCACATGCTTTTCAATGTGATTTGCTGATCTTTCAAGTGCTCCTGAAACTTCCATTCCGGGCCCATCTATAAAGCATTTGAATGACACCCAGTGACAGGAGATGACAGCACTACCATGGCTGGGGTGCAGAGCTGGGGTTCACAGGCTGCAGCCCCAGAACGGACTCCTTCGGGGACTCACAGAATGTGTCCCTGAGGTGAGGGTCTCTACGCTCAGCTCTTTGTATTTTTTTTTTCTCACTTGTGTTGAGTTCTCAGTGGTTGTTTTTTTGTTTTTGTTTTTGTTTTAGGGAATATAGAGCTGTGTTTTGCTCGTAGATTTGTTTTGTTTTCCCCTTAGATTCATGTGCTTGTGTTAGACAAGTCTGAAAGCCTGCAAGAGTTAGCTAGGGGAAACCCTGTTGCTTTCTCCTCGGAGTTGAGATTGGCCAAGGTATCAGAAATTCATGATTGACTGAGGCTCCCTGAAGTCTGGCCAACTTCTCCAGGACCAAGCGTTTGTGAGTCTGACTTGTCAGCGGTGGCAGAAGGGGCTCAGTGAACAGGAACATCTGGATTTAAGTGGACTTTAATTACATCGCACACCACTACTCTAGACCAGGGTTTTAACTCTGGGAAGAGGCTTCAAAGCGTGGCTTCATTAGAAACGCAGGAGTCATTTTAACCTAATTGCTCCCTTATCACAGCTTAAAACTGACACCTAAACCTTTAAGAATAAACTCATATCCCTGGTTCCTGACACCGTTCGCCCTTGGTAAGTGTTCCCAGAGGACCTGAACACTATTACTGATTTCAGTAAATGTTTTCATGATTTCACTGTAGAGTTAATGTTTAACAAGTTCCACAGGAACCAATTTCCTGCTTGAGGAAACTTCCTTACCAAGTTCCCTAATTATTCCCAGACAGCCATCACCCTGTGGAATCCAGCTAGCCAAGGGAGGTTGTTAGTAGACCGCACATGACAGCTACAGTTTAGTTACCAAGGAAACAGATCAGCTGTACAGGGAGCCGTGTTTGACACCGGGAGACCAAGAAGTTGTAAGCATGTGTATTTCTGCTGCCTTTTGTTTTCCTTTAGCATAAGGGGGATGCCAAGTAAATCAAGGCATATAGCCTCCTCTGAAATCGTTGAGAATTGTCTACAGTGAATTCTCAGGACTACCATTCTCAAACTTTGTAGTCTCAGGACTTTTTTATCCTCTGACAATTTATAGAGAACCTCAAAGAGCTTTTATTCATACAGATTATAGTAATTGATGT
The DNA here is from genome assembly GCA_004024625.1 of Mellivora capensis. Taxonomy (NCBI): domain Eukaryota; kingdom Metazoa; phylum Chordata; class Mammalia; order Carnivora; family Mustelidae; genus Mellivora; species Mellivora capensis. The sequence continues at coordinate 6,010 of PISX010010897.1, read as the reverse complement.
TTACTATGTTAGAATGAAAACAAAGACATTTTAAAAATATTTACTTAACTCCTTTAAAAATAACAATAGTGACCCATTCCACATGAACAGAAGTGACATATTTTGGTGGAAAATACTTATATTTTCAAAAAGCATTTGGAAGAGGGGCATTGTTTTTGCAATTTTGCAAATCTCTTTGATGTCTGGCTTAATAGGACATAGCTGGATTCTCAATCTGTTGTGATATGATGTATCATGTAGCTTCTGGCAAACTCTACTGTACATTTCTGAGAGAATGAGAGATAAAAGGCAAATAATATCTTAAAAGTAATTTTTATCTCACAGAACTCCTAAAAGGGTCTCAATGTCTGTCAGGGGTCCCCAAACTAAGTTTGAGAACCACTGTTCTAAACAAAACTGCAATAAAATATTGTCCCTGAATAGTTTATTTCTTTTTTTATATATTTTTTTAAAGATTTTATTTATTTATTTGACAGACAGAGATTACAACTAGGCAGAGAGGCAGGCAGACAGAGAGGAAGGAAAGCAGGCTCTTTGCTGAGCAGAGAGCCCGATGCGGGGCTCGATCCCAGGACCCTGGGATCATGACCTGAGCCGAAGGCAGAGGCTTTAACCCACTGAGCCACCCAGGCGCCCCTGAATAGTTTATTTCTAAATGAAACAAAGAAATAGACCAAGAAAAAAAGTTTGCAGTTACTAAGATGGAAGTATCTGTGCCCTACTCTTGATATTTCCACTGTTTTTGGCCATCACAACCCAGAAGGAGTTCTGGCCTACTGCTGGGATGTTGTCATAATGGCACTAGGAATGGTCAGCTCCTGTTTCTAGATGATGATCAGAAAAACAGAAATAGCCCATCTATAAGCCCTAACATGGAAACCAACTTTGGTATATATTTATTTTGAAACATTGACTTGATAGTCTGTAAATTGCCGAATATCACAAGTCTACAAAGTTTATTAGCAAAGGCTAAAATGTTGGCAAAAGAAGGAGGTCATACTGGGGAACAGTAACAACAGAGATTGAAAGAATTTTTGTGTGCAACGAATGCCTGATTTCCCCTCTTAAGGCCTGGTTGAAAAGTCGAAAATTAGGGGAGATGTGAGCTTTCTGAAAAGAATTGCCTTTGTCTAGAACCCCAAAGCAACTGTTTCTTGTGCCCAAATTGCTCAAATGGGGTGTCAGGAGAGTTGCACGAGGACCACGTGATGATCTCAGGTCTTGTCTCTCCTGCAAGAACAGTATTTGAGGGCACCTGGGTGGCTCAGTCATCAAGCATCTGCCTTCAGCTCAGGTCATGATCTTGGGGTCCTGGGATTGAGCCCCACATCAGGCTCCCTGCTCAGTGGGAAGCCTGCTTCTCCCTCTCCCACTCCCCGTGCTTGTGTTCCCTCTCTTGCTGTGTCTCTCTCTGTCAAATAAATAAAGTTTCAAAAAAAATTAAAAAAAACACAAACTGTATTTGATCTTAGCCATTCTGCCCACAATCTCTGCTAATTACTTGCTCTGGCACTACAGTGCTAGCCAGTGTGGCCCCCTCCAGGAGGGTGCTCCAGCTGGGATGTACACTGAGATAACAGCTCAGGGCACAGCCATAGGAGAAATGCCTGGGACACCTAAGCCCAACTTGAGAGTGTTTTCACTTCCTTTGGTTCCATTATGTAAGATACAATAAAGCAGCTGATGGTCCAAAAGCATGAATGCAGACATCCAAGAAACGTGTTCTCATCCCACACAGCCGCAAAATAATCTTGAATCCTTGGACAAATTATTTAGTATTCTCACCTCCTCTGTTAAATGGTATTGTTGTGAAGAATACAATGAGCTCAACCACATAAGGGGCTTAGCCAGATATGTAGTAAATGTCCAATAAATACTAGCTATTTTTAAAATGCAAGTTTGATTTTTGTTTTTCCCCTATGGAACATCCTTCAGTAACTCTCCCATACCTTTCAACACTGAGTTCAAATGCGTTTGTTTAGCTCATAAAGTCATTCGCAGTCTGAATTTATTTTCTGTCATTCTTCAAGTATTCTATGCAGCTGTTACACAATTCCACTCGAGATCTTAAAATCCACCATGCTTTTCAGACCAGTTTTTCTCTGGGTGTAGAGTCTTCTTTCTTGTTTTTGCCATATAACTAACTCTTGTCAGTCTTTACAAACTATAACCACAACCATCTCCTCCAGGAAGTCTTCCTGGACTCCTAGTCCTAAGAGTCTTATCCAGTGAAGTCTCACAGCACAAGTGCTAACCACAGTTCTAACACTCACCACACAATGTTGTTAAGGGTTCATTTATTTGCTTCATCACTCAAGTAATCTTCTAGAAGTTTTGCCTAACATCCCATACAGCAACTGACAAGTGTTAGGTACCCAATAAATGGTTTTGATTTTATGAATGGATATTTAAGTGAGATTGCAGACACAACCCACTATTGTGAATGTATAATGTGTGGGACGTGAGATAATGATTATGGTGATGGTGATGGTGGTGGTGAAGGGGGTAGTGATAGAGGTGGGGGTGGGGGTGGTCATGGTGGGGGAGGGCAAAAGACAGGAGGAGGGAAAAGGGGAAGAATGAAAATGACCCTCAGCCTTTCTGCTTCTAAGCCTGACAAAAAAGGTACATCTACACCTATTAAGGACATGAAACGTGCCACTGCATTTGTCATTTGCCCACATTCTTTGACCCCAGGACTGATGTGATTGCTTCTATTACTTTCTCTGAGTTCACCAGAGATGATATTGGTGAGCCACGAACAGGTTTAGCTCCCTGAGCTTTCCACCCTGAGATTAAGGCAATTACATGCTTGAGCCACTAGACAGCAGTGAGAATTTAGTCCATCTTTTGGCAGAGTTCATAAATCCCTCTAGGAGCTTTCATTCATTTAAGGTTTAGAGGCACCATCCTGAAGCTTCTTTCCAGATCCACTTCCTTTATTCCTGATACTCTTCCCCCAGCCTCCTGCTATTAGCTCTTTCGTCCCTGGAATCCCTAAAACTTCACAGTTCTGTCTTCCTCCCTCTGGGATCCACGCAACAATTTGTCCATTTGTATCTCTCTCTTCGTCAGGTAGAATCATCTCAGCACCAGGCCCGAGACACACTGATTCAGCATCTCTCCTTCTCTTTTGGATTCTTTCCATGTAACTTCACACATTCTAGAGTCTCTCCATCTTAAGAAGACCTTCCCTGAATCATGCATCCCTCTCTGGGTGTTGCCCTGTAACCCTGTTCCCCTAATTCAGAACCTCCATTCTGAGCCTGACCTGTATATTCCAGCAATCAACTTGACTTTGATTTCACCCAGACATCCCAAAGTTTACTCATCCAAAATTGGATTTCTCCCCCCAAATTCTTCCTTTCCAGTGTTCCCTCTCTCAACAAATGGAAACCCCATGCACTTTCTGGGTTCATCTTTCACTCCTCTCTCTCCTACCCTCTCCCCCATACAATCCCTTATGAAGTGATGTCAATTTGATTTCTTAAGTATGGGTAGGATCATCCACACTGCTCACCTTCACTGCAGCTACCCGAGCCCAAGCACATCACTCTCACTTGGGCTGTAGCAATTGTCTTCTCCTGCCTGTTTCCACTCTTGAACCTCTTTCATCAATAATAAGCCAGAAAGACATTTTAAAACTACAAACATGTCTGTGTTGCTGTTTTGCTTAACTCACTGGCCACCTATCATTGGCAGGAGAGTTCAGAGTTCTTATACCGGCAAGATTTTACTTGATCTGGTTGATGCCTCCCTCTTCATATTATCATCTCATTCCTCCCTCGCTGCATACTCTCCTCCCTTTCCTGGAATGACATTAAGCTCCTTCCCATCCAGACCATCACACACATCCTTCTTTCCACATGGATGACTCCACCCCCTCATGCTGGAGTTGAGCCAGGATAACTCCTACCTGTCCCTGAGGCTCAGTTTCAATGTTACTTTCTCAGGGAGGTTCCTGAGAAAGTCATTCCCAATGCCACTGCTCTCCCCCATAGCCGCTCCAAATCAGATAAAGCCTTCCTGTATGATCCCAGGGTATCTTGGGCTTTTCCTGTTTAACACTTATCACAACTGTAATTGTATTTTCAGTGTGTGGGTATTTGTTTAGTAGTTATCTCTCCCATGAGACTATCTTGATAACTTTGTGCTCTCAGGACCTAGTACAGTTTCTGATATATAGAAGTCATTCAACAAATATTGTTAAACAAATAAATGATCTTCAAAAACAATCCCATGCTGCTTTCCAGTCACACACTAGGTGAATATTCTTTTTTAAAAAAACAAATATTTAATTGATTTATTTATTTGACAGAGAGATATAGAGCACAAACAAAGGGAGCAGCAGGCAGAGTGAGAGGAAGAAACAGACTCCCCACTGAGCAGGGAGCCCAATGTGAGGCTCAATCCCAGGACCCTGGGATCGTGACCTGAACCAAAGGCAGCCGCTTAACCAATTGAGGCACCCAGGCATCCTAGGTGAATATGCTCTAAGATAACCTGATGAAAGCTAAATATGGTCTATAACTTCTGTAGGTCCCAGAATAGAGCCATATGATCCTTTCAGTAAAGAATTGCTCTTTTCAACTCATACATGGAACAGATTTTCACTCCAAAAAAAAAAAAAAAGCCTATCTCTTTATTTTCTTCTTAGCACTCAATCCAGTCAGTGGGGTGGTGGGGCGCCATGGGTCTTCAAAGCCAATCTGAATTACATTTAAAAAAAGTAATTTGGGAGGTGCCCAGATGGCTCAGTCAGTTAAACAGCCAACTCTTGATTTTCGCTCAGGTCATGATCTCAGGATCCTGGGATGGAGTCCTCCATTGGACTCTGCACTCAACGGGGGCCTGCTTCAGGATGGTTTCTGTCCCTCTGTTCCCCTCTGCCCTGCACTCTCTCTCTGTCTCTAAAATAAATAAATCATTTTTAAAAAAGTAATTCGGTAATATTTATAAAAGTTTGCGAACTCATAGTTGCTTTGATCCATCAAACCCATGTTGTGAAACCTACTCTACAGAAATTAAAACCACCTTATTTATGTGTTTACAACTAGTTTATTTACCATACTGCAAGGGGCAAAACCTAACGTAAACACCTGTATGGCCACCAATAAATGAATTTTAAAGACTCTTTTATATCCAATATTAATGAACATCATACATTTATTTAAAAAAAGAAATAAACACTAATATATGAAGATACCTTGAATATATAACTAATATGTAGACATCAAGAGGTTAAGCATCACACACCAAGAAATGCAAATTGTTGGCATCATTTATTAAGTAGAGTTCAGTCAAACAGTGACCAAGTATCACATGGCTTCTCAGTACTATCAGAATGGGTGTGAATCCACTTTTCTGTGCCACAGTTTCATCAAAGCTTTTTTCATCTCACTGTTTCTCAAGCTGTAGATCAGTGGATTCAGCAGAGGTGTAAGAAGTGAGTAAGACAATGACATCAGCTTCTTGGTTTCTGGGGAGTAGCCAGATTTCGGTTGTAAATAAGTCATATTGGCTGTGCCATAGAAGAGGGTCACAGACGTGAGGTGGGAGGCACAGGTGGAAAAGGCCTTTTGCCTCCCAGTGGCTGATGGCATCTTCAGGATGGCAAAGAGAATCTGAACGTAAGACAAGAGAATCAACACAAAAGGAACCATGACAATCAAAATGGTGCCAGTGAATGCATAGATTTCGAACAGAAAGGTATCTGCACATGCAAGTTCTAGCACTGCTGGTGTTTCACATGAGATATGATTTATTTCATTGGGACCACAGAAGGGAAAACTGAAAACCCATGATGTTTGTACAGTAGCCACCATGATCCCTGAGACCCAGGAGAACATTATTAATTTCATGAAAGTCCTTTTGTTCATAATCATTGGGTAGTTCAGAGGATGACAGATTGCAGCAAATCGGTCATACGCCATCACCCCCAGGAGAAAACATTCAGTGCCACCAAAAAAAAGAATGAAATACATCTGTGTAAAACAACTTATAAATGAAA
>PISX010010896.1:0-68041 GCA_004024625.1 Mellivora capensis | reverse complement strand
ATCCAAATTGGCAAGGAAGAAGTCAAACTCTCTCTCTTTGCAGATGACATGATACTCTATATGGAAAACCCAAAAGACTCCACCCCCAAACTACTAGAACTCATATAGCAATTCAGTAACGTGGCAGGATATAAAGTCAATGTACAGAAATCAGTGGCTTTCTTATACACTAACAATGAAAATACAGAAAGGGAAATTAAAGAATCGTTTCCATTTACTATAGCACCAAGAACCATAAGATACCTGGGAATAAACCTAACCAAAGAGGTAAAGAATCTGTACTCGAGGAACTACAGAACACTCATGAAAGAAATCGAAGAAGACATAAAAAGATGGAAGACCATTCCATGTTCTTGGATCGGAAGAATAAACATTATTAAAATGTCTATACTACCTAGAGCAATCTATACTTTTAATGCCATTCCCATCAAAATTCCACTCGTATTTTTCAAAGAGCTAGAGCAAATAATCCTAAAATTTGTATGGAATCAGAAGAGATCCCGAATTGCTAAGGAAATGTTGAAAAACAAAAATAAAACTGGTGGCATCTCATTACCCGATTTCAAACTTTACTACAAAGCTCTGATCACCAAGACAGCATGGTACTGGCATCAAAACAGACACATAGACCAATGGAACAGAGTAGAGAGCCCAGATATGGACCCTCAACTCTATGGTCAAATAAATTTCGACAAAGCAGGAAAAAACATACAGTGGAAAAAAACAGTCTCTTCAATACATGGTGCTGGGAAAATTGGACAGCTATATGTAGAAGAATGAAAGTCGACCATTCTCTTACACCGTTCACAAAGATAAACTCAAAATGGATAAAGGACCTCAGTGTGATACAGGAATCCATCAGAATCCTAGAGGAGAACATAGGCAGTAACCTCTTTGATATCAGCCACAGCAATTTCTTTCAAGATATGTCACCAAAGGCAAAGGAAACAAAAGCAAAAATGAACTTTTGGGACTTCATCAAGATCAAAAGCTTCTGCACAGCAAAGGAGACAGTCAACAAATCAAAGAGGCAACCCACACAATGGGAGAAGATATTTGCAAATGACAGTACAGACAAAAGGTTGATATCCAGGATCTATAAAGAACTTCTCAAACTCAACACATGCAAAACAGATAAACATATCAAAAATGGGCAGAAGATATGAATAGACACTTCTCCAATGAAGACATACGAATGGCTATCAGACACATGAAAAAATGTTCATCATCACTAGCCATCAGGGAGTTTCAAATTAAAACCACATTGAGATACCAGCTCACACCAGTTAGAATGGGCAAAATCAGCAAGACAGGAAACAACGTGTGTTGGAGAGGATGTGCAGAAAGGGCAACCCTCTTACACTGTTGGTGGGAATGCAAGTTGGTGAAGCCACTCTGGAGAACAGTGTGGAGGTTCCTCAAGAAGTTAAAAATAGAGCTTCCCTATGACCCTGCAATTGCGGTACTGGGTATTTACCCCAAAGATACAGATGTGGTGAAAAGAAGGGCCATCTGTATGCCAATGTTTATAGCAGCAATGGCCACGGTCGCCAGACTATGGAAAGAACCAAGATGCCCTTCAACAGACGAATGGATAAAGAAGATGTGTTCCATATACATTATGGAGTGTTATGCCTCCATCAGAAAGGATGATACCCGACTTTTGTAGCAACATGGACGGGAATGGAAGAGATAATGCTGAGTGAAATAAGTCAAGCAGAGAGAGTCAATTATCATATGGTTTCACTTATTTGCGGAACATAACAAATAACACGGAGGACATGGGGAGATGAAGAGGAGAAGGGAGTTGAGGGAAATTGGGGGGGAGATGAACCATGAGAGACTATGGACTCTGAAATATAACCTGAGGGTTTTGAAAGGGTGGGGCGTGGGAGGTTGGGGGAGCCAGGTGGTGGGTATTGTGGAGGGCACTCATTGCATGGAGCACTGGGTGTGGTGTAAAACTATGAACTCTGTTATGCTGAAAAGGAATAAAAAAAATTTAAAAATGTGGAAAAAATAATAATAACAATAATTTCTACATAGGGCATCTTGTCATATGTGAAAAGAGTTTGTTTTAGTTTCTTTTCCTATTTAGATGTCTTTTCAAAATTTCTTGTTCTTGTCTAATTGCTCTGGATAGCACTTTCAGTACAATGTTGAATAGAAGTGCTGAATCAGAAACCTTTTCTTCTTCCTGACTTTAGGGAAAAAGCTTTCATTTTTCCCATAGGGTATGTTGTAAGCTTTGGATTTTGCATAAGGGCCAATTATTATGTTAAAACTATTTCCTAATGTTTTTATTAATGTTTTTAACATGAAAGAGTGATACATTTTTTTACATGCCTTTTCTGTGTGATTTGAGATGATCATGTAAGTTTACCCTTACTATGCTTTTATACTGGCTGATGTTCTTATGCTGAAACACTCCTGTATTCTTGGGAAAATCCCACTTGGTCATGGCACACAATTCTTTTAATATGCTGTTTAATCTCCTATTGGATTTAGTTGCTCGGATTTTGGTGAAAAGTATTTGCCTTAATATTCTTAAAGATATTGGTCTGTGTCATGCTTTGGTATCAGGGCAATGTTTGCCTCATAAAATAAATCATGAAATCTTCTGGGCTCTTCTTTATTTTTGAAGGTATGGTGAAGTATGGTTGTTTTCTTAAAATATTTGGCAGAATTCGCCACTAAAGTCACATGGTCTTCAACGTTCCCTTAATGGAAGGTTTATGTTTACTCATCCAATTTCTTTATTTTCACTGGGTGTTGTGTTGGGTGTTTCATTTCATAGTTTAGTTTGAGACAGTTTAGATAATTTTTCTTTCTATAAATTTTTTCAATATATTCATTTTTTTGGCATGCAATTGTTCATAATATTCTCATAATATCTTTGATTTATTTAATGTCACTAGTATTGTCTCCTTTCATTTATGATTTAAGTTGTTTCTTCTTTTTTCTTCTCAGTTTAACCAATTGCTTCTAAACATTTTAGATCATTTTAATGTACCAATATTTAAAAATCTATTACTTTTCAATTCTTATTATTTCCTTTCTTTTCTTAGATTTTCATTTAGTTTGCTTTTTTAAAATTTTCTTACACTTCTTTTTTTTGTAAAGATTTTATTTATTTATTTATTTGACAGAAAGAAGCACAGTAAGAGAGAGAAACAAGCAGGGGATTGGGAAAAACAGGCATACCTCCAAGAAGAGAGCCCAGTGCAAGGTTCAACCCCAGGACTCTGGGATTATAACCTGAGCCAAATACAGACACTTAATGACTGAGCCACTCAGGCACCCTTAAATTTCTTAAATTTCATAAGATATAATTTTATTTATCTGAGACTATTTCTTCTTTTTTAATGGCAGCATTTACAAGTATAAATTTTCTCTTACCACTATCTTATGATATCCCATAAACCTGTTATGTCATGGGGAGGTTTTTGTTTGTTTGTCATTCGCCAATATTTCATAATTTCCATCATAGTTTGTTTTCTTTTAAATTCTGTGTTTGTTGTTTAATTATTATATTTTCCAAATTTTCCAATTGGTATTTATAAAGGGTTTCTATAATTTTAGTCCTTTTTAAAATTGGCTAAGACTCATTTTTTGATTAACATATAGACTATCCTGGACAGTTTTCCATGTACACTTAAAAAATGTTGATCTATTAGTGGTGGTGAAGTATGTGATATAGGCTTGTTGGATACACTTATTATATACTGTTGTTCAAAGGCTCTATTTCCTTATTTATATTCTATCTGTTCCATCTACTATTGAAACTGATATACTGAAGTCTCCAGTTGTTATTGCAGAATTGATTATTTCTTCCTTTAATTGTGTTAATATTTGTTTTATATTTTCGGGCTATATATATACATATATCAAATAATTGCTACATTAATAATTGCTACAGCTCTTGTTGAATTTATTCTTTTCTCACTAAATAACACCCTAGTTTGTATCTTTTAACACTTTTTGACTTAGTCTATTTTGTCTGAATGTAGTATAACCACCCCACTTTTTTTTTTGGACACATTTGCAAGAAATGTCTTTTTCCAACTTCTGTCTTTCAAACTATCTGTGTTGTATTTAAAGTAAATAGCTTGGACACCACCAAAAAGGAGAATTTCAGACCAATATCACTGATGAATATGGATGCTAAGATTCTCAACAAGATCCTAGCTGATAGGATCCAACAGCACATTAAAAAGATTATCCACCATGACCAGGTAAGATTCATCCCTGGGTTCCAAGGGTGGTTCAACATTTGCAAATCAACCAATGTGATAGAACAAATCAATAAGAGAAGAGAGAAGAACCACATGGTCCTCTCAATTGATGCAGGACAAGCATTTGAAAAAATCCAGCATCCGTCCTGATTAAAACAATGCAAAGTATAGGGATAGAGGGAACATTCCTCAACTTCATAAAATCTATCTATGAAAAACCCACAGCAAATATCATTCTCCATAGTAAAAAGCTGAAAACCTCCCACTGAGCTCAGGAACACAAGGATGCCCACTCTCACCACTCTTGTTCAACATAGTATTAGAAGTCCTAGCAACAGCAATCAGACAACAAAGAGAAATAAAAAGTATCCAAATTGGCAAAGAAAAAGTCAAACTCTCTCTCTCCGCAGATGACATGATACTTTATATGGAAAATCCAAAAGACGCCACCCCCAAACTACTAAAACTCATACAGCAATTCAGTAATGTGGTAGGATACAAAGTCAATGTACAGGAATCAGTTGATTTCTTATACACCAACAATGAAGATACAGAAAGGGAAATAAGAGAATTGATTCAATTTCCTATAGCACCAAGAACCATAAGATAACGGGAATAAACCTAACCAAAGAGGTAAAGGATATGTACTTGAGGAATTACAGAACACTCATGAAAGAAATTGAAGAAGACACAAAAAGATGGAAGACCATTCCATGCTCTTGCATCGGAAGAATGAACATTGTTAAAATCTCTATACTGCTTAGAGCAATCTATACTTTTAATGCCATTCCGATCAAAATTCCACCTATTTTTTTCAATGAGCTGGAGCAAATAATCCTAAAGTTTGCATGTAATCAGAAGAGACCCCGAATTTCTAAGGAAATGTTGAAAAACAAAAATAAAACTGGCAGCATCACATTACCTAATTTCAAGCTTTACTACAGAGCTGTGATCACCAAGACAGCATGGTACTGGCATAAAAACAGACACAATAGACCAGTGGAACATAGTAGAGAGCCCAGATATGGACCCTCCACTCTATGGTCAAATAATCTTTGACAAAGCAGGAAAAAATATACAATGGAAAAAAGACAGTCTTTTCAATAAATGGTTCTGTCAAAATTGGACAACTATATGTAGAAGCATAAAACTCGACCATTCTCTTACACCGTTCACAAAGATAAACTCAAAGTGGATAAAAGACCTCAACGTGAGACAGGAATCCGTCACAATCCTAGAGGAGAACATAGGCACTAACCTCTTCGATATCAGCCACAGTAAATTCTTTCAAGATATGTCTCCAAAGGCAAAGGAAACAAAAGCAAAAATGAACTTTTGGGATTTCATCAAGATCAAAAGCTTCTGCACAGCAAAGGAAACAGTCAACAAAACAAAGAGGCAACCCACAGAGTGGGAGAAGATATTTGCAAATGACAGTACAGACAAAAGTTTGATATCCAGGATCTATAAAGAACTTCTCAAACTCAAAACATACAAAATAGATAATTATGTCAAAAAATGGGCAGAAGACATGAACAGATAGTTCTCCAGTGAAGACATACAAATGGCTATCAGACACATGAAAAAATGTTCATCATCACTATCCATCAGGGAGATTCAAATTAAAACCACATTGAGATACCACCTCACACCAGTTAGAATGGCCAAAATTAGCAAGACAGGAAACTACGTGTGTTGGAGAGGATGTGGAGAAATAGAAGTTGTTTTTTTGAAGGAATCAATAAGATTAATAAACCATTGGCCACACTAATTGAAAAGAAAAGAGAGAAAGCTCAAACTAATAAAATTATGAATGAAAAGGGATAGATCACAACTAACACGAAGGAAGTAGAAACAATCATCAGAAGTTATTATCAACAGTTATATGCAAATAAGATAAACAACCTAAATGAAATGGATACATTCCTGGAAAACTGTTGGAGGGAATGCAAGTTGGTGCAGCCACTTTGGAGAACAGTGTGGAGATTCTTCAAGAAATTAAAAAATAGAGCTTCCCTATGACCCTGCAATTGCACTAATGGGTATTTACCCCAAAGATACAGATGTAGTGAAAAGAAGGGCCATCTGTACCCCAATGTTTATAGCAGCAATGGCCACGGTCGCCAAACTGTGGAAAGAACCAAGATGCCCTTCCACGGACGAATGGATAAGGAAGACATGGTCCATATACACTATGGAGTGTTATGCCTCCATCAGAAAGGATGAATACCCAACTTTTGTAACAATATGGACGGGACTGGAAGAGATTATGCTGAGTGAAATAAGTCAAGCAGAGAGAGTCAATTATCATATGGTTTCACTTATTTGTGGAGCATAATAAATAACATGGAGGACATGGGGAGATTCAAAGGAGAAGGGAGTTGAGGGAAATTGGAAGGGGAGGTGAACCATGAGAGACTATGGACTCTGAAAAACAACCTGAAGGGTTTTGAAGGGGTGGGGGGTTGGAGTTTAGGGGAGCCTAGTGGTGGGTTTTAGGGAGGACACGTGTTGCATGGAGCACTGGGTGTGGTGCAAAAACAATGAATACTCTTACGCTGAAAAGAAATAAAAATAAATTAATTAATTAAAAAAAAAAAAGACTAGGATGAGCAAGAGTTGTCCAGGATGTGAAAAAAAGAAAAAGAAACATCTTTTTAAAAAAGATTTATTTTATTTATTTGACAGAGAGAGAGATCACAAGGAGGCAGAAATGGAGGCAGAGAGAGAGAGGGGAAGCAGGCTCCCCACGGAGCAGAGAGCCCAATGCAGGGCTAGATCCCAGGACCCTGACATCATGACCTGAGTCAAAGGCAGAGACTTAACCCACTGAGCCACCCAGGTGTCCCGAAAAAAAGAAACTCCTCGCACTGTTGGTGAAATTATATTTTATGAAATCTCTTCTGCCAATCTGTCCTTTTATCAGAGGGTTTAATCCATTTATATTTGAAGTAATGAGTGATAAATAAAGACTTTTTCTATCTTACTCTGTTTCTTCTAGGTCTTATATATTTTCTGTTTCTCATTGTTTCTATTTCTTCCTGTTTAATTTTATTTCCTTTTTTTGTAGGATAACTATTTTATTGTTCTTTTTCTCATTTTCTTCTGTCTATGCATTTAAAAAATATTCTCATAGTGCTTAGCATTGATAATACACTTAACATACTAAATTTATAAAATATCACTTTAATAAGATGCAAAACTCTTTCCCTATACAGGTCCATTCTCCCAACCATTATGTTTTTGCTTTCATAAATTACATCTTTATCATTCTTAGAATGTTTCCCTTAAATTATAATTATTAAATTATGCCCAATAACCTAGATTTAGATTTTTTGAATTTGTCCTATAGAAAATAAATAGTAGATCTACAACTTAAATACACAATAGTAATGGTTTTTATATTACCCATATATTTATACTTAATAGAAACTGTTATTTCTTTGAATTACAATCCAATGTTCTTTCACTTTCATTTTATTTTTTTAAAAGCTGTATTTATTTATTTGACAGAGGGAGAGAGAGATCACAAGTAGGCAAAGAGGCAGTCAGAGAGAGAGAGGGAAACTAGCTCCCCGCTGAGCAGAGAGCCTGATACGGGGCTCGATCCCAGGACCCTGAGATCATGACCTGAACTGAAGGCAGAGGCTTAACCCACTGAGCCACCCAGGCACCCCTCACTTTCACTTTAAAAACTACTTTTATTATCTCTTCTAAAGTAAGTCTAGGCATAATGAACTCCTTCAACTTGTGTTTTTCTGTTGGTGGCTCAGCTTCTTTTTTGTATTTGAAGGATATTCTTGCTAGAAACATAATTCTTGGTTGCCATGTTTTTTTTTAATTTTATTTAATTTATTTTCAGTGTTCCAGAATTCATTGTTTATGCACCACACCCAGTGCTCCATGCAATGTGTGCCCTCTATAATACCCACCACTAGGCTCACCCAATCCCCTACCCACCTTCCCCTCCAAAACCCTTAGTTTGTTTCTCAGAGTTCACCGTCTCTCATGGTTTGTCTCACCCTCCAATATCCCCCAACTCTCTTATCCTCTCCATCTCTCAATGTCCTCTGTGTTATTCTTTAAGATCCACAAGTATGTGAAACCATATGATAATTGGTTGGAAGTTAAAAAAAAATCTTTCAGTTCTTAAGACATGTAATCCTACTATCTACTTTCTGACCTCAATGACTTATAAGGAAAAACCAGTATGATTTTTTGAGGGTATTTTGGAAATTCTAAGTGAATTTTTCCTTGCAACTTTCAAAATTTTCTTTCGTGAACTTTCATGAGTTTGATTAAAATGTGTTTGAGTTGAGTTTCTTTAAACTTCCTCTGTTTGGACATTTTACACTCCCTGAAATAGGATCATGTCTTTCATAAAATCTAGAAGTTTCAGCCATTATTTATCTAAATAATTGTTAAGCTTGTAGATAGATACATAGATACATAGATAGATTTTTTAAAAAATGGCTAACAAGATTGTGAAAATTGAAAAGTCCCACAATCTGCTCTCTGAAAATTTAAGGCCCCCAAAAGACAGTTGTGTATTTCAACTCCAAACTAAAAAGGCTGACAATCATTGAAGTCAATGATATAAGTCTCAGTTCAAGCCCAAATACCTGAGAACAGTAGGAACTGTGATATAAACCATAGTCTGAGTACAAAAGCCCAAATTCAGGAGCTTCAGTGTGCAAGGACAAGAGAAAATGGATGTTCCAGCCCAGAAATAAACTTATTCTTCCCTGGACTTATGTTCTATGCAGGTCATCAATGGATTGGTTGATCATCCACATTGATGAATGTGATTATCTTTACTCAGGTTATCCATGCAAATTCTGATCTCTTCCAGAAACACTTTCACAGACTCACCCAAAAACAATATTCTACAAACTATCTGGACATTTCTTAACCCTAAATGTGATACAAAAGATTAGCCATCAGAATTCAATAAATGGTCAACTTGGCATCTGTATTCATGTCCTTAAAGCATCCTGAATCCCCAAGTAATGTTAACACTAAGGTCATAATTGCACCTAACGTTATACAACTATCATGTATACAACCCAAAACAAATGAATCCAGTCCCGTTCCAGTCCTGTAAGTAATGCCACCTACTTGGCACTGTACCCAATTATCTAAAGGTTATTTAGGATGCCTGGTTGGCTCAGTCATGACAGTATGCAACTCTTAACTTGGGGTCATGAATTCAGTTCCCACATTGGGTATAGAGATTACTTAAATAATTAAACTTAAATAAAAAATACAAAGGTTATTTATCAGTTTTCCCTTCCATGAAATACACACTGACTCATAACATTAATGACATGCTGATTAGATCTACTGAGAAAAACATAACAACTACTCTATACTTGTGGATAAGATTGGGGTGGGGAAATTTTTGTGTGAGTAAACATCATTCAAGAACTTATAGATAAGATGGGGGTGGGAAATTTTTTGACTAAAATTTGGGGTCTTTCTAGAAATTTCTAAGTGTTCAGTGGGTGGGGACATGTTGAGCTATTTCTTCTAGAGTAAATGATGAGTTGTTGCATCTGGACCCTCCTACAACCAAAAAAGGAAGCACAACCCTCAGCACGCCCTTTTGAATTTGGTAAACAATACATTCCCCATTTCAGTGTGTTATTTCCTCTTATTTACAGATTCAAAAAGCTGCTCATTTTGTGTGGGACCCAGAAGTATATCCTCGTTGCTGTACAAGTTGCATTACCAGTACTCTCGTGGGAAACAGTAACAATTTTGTCTCCCGGAATTAGTGTAAGTTCAGACCCTCTGTGTAATAGTCCTAAAAGTTCTAATTATTTCCTTTTCTGCAATGTACATTTATCATGGTAGAAGTCTTAGGCCCCTTTGGGAAAGGCTGTGAGAAATTTTGGCAGTATCACTTTTCAGTAGTATACTGGGGTTCATCCTCAAAGGACCCCAAATTCCTATATTTAAAGACTTCTGATCTGTAATCTGGCCCCAATTCAGAATTGACTGAGGGAGTGTGACACTACCTTCTTGTGATTTAACTTAGAATTTTGTTTACTTGACCTAGAACATTTCTGCTTATAAAAATGAAGGAAGAATTTGGTAAGCCACCCATCAATTTTCCTTCTAGGAACACCATGTTTAAATAGTCAACACCGTAAGTCTACAAGAGTCAGACTGTTCTAATTATATCATTATAGTAGCCACACCCACTTTGTCATTGGAGGTTGAATGCTTCCACTTGACCCTTGCCACACTGGGGTCTATATTCTCCCACTGCATTTAAAATTTTCAAGTAAGTGACTGCAATTACCACTGTGAATTCTGACCTCCCTAGAGCGATCATAGAACCTTTTTAAGCATGCCTTTAAGTGGCTCTTCTCACAAATTCATTGTTCAGAGTTGCAGGATAAGGTATGTATTCTTAATCCCTTTAGTATGGATGAGAAGGTCTTTTAAAAAATATTTTATTTATTTATTTGACAGAGAGAGAGAGAGATCACAAGTAGGTAGAGAGGCAGGCAGAGAGAGAAGGGGAAGCAGGCTCCCCGCTGATCAGAGAGCGCGATGCAGGGCCCGATCCCAGGACCGTGAGATCATGACCTGAGCCAAAGGCAGAGGCTTAACCCACTGAGACACCCTGGCGCCCCTGGATGAGTAGGTCTTAAATGACAAGTTCATTATAACATTCTAATCTCCCCAAACATTTGAACTCCTTGATTCATATTAAAGTAAGACATATCTGACACTTTCAATTCACTCACATTTTTTTGGTCTATGTCTCATCTGACTAAAGTACTTCCTGACCTCTAGAGTCGCAACATTAAATGCAGAATTTCATATCAAAAATTTGGTCTGTTCATATCAATAAATTTGACCTGATCCAATTTTATGTTCCTTCTGCGATTATTCCACACCCTCAATATCCTTTCCTACTCACAAAATTTTGCTTATATGAATTAGAAAACTCAAGTAGTTCCTTTGGAGTGTAGCATACATCCCTATGGGTACACCTTGTACACCCCAAAGGTGTACATCACCTTTAGGGCTCTTCTGGGCCTCAAGTCTAATTAGAGGTCCAGAAGCAAAGAGGCATATAAGTCCTGAGGAGAATTAACGTTATCTTGCAACGCAATTGCCTCAGAGGATGCCATTATTACACCCTTTAGCAATACAGAGTTAATCTCCTCAGATGAAGGTGAAAGGCAAATGTCACAGAGGGTGGGGATGCTACTACCACAGGGTTGTGAAGGATACTTCTGTTTTGGGTAGTGAGGGCAAGTCTCCTGGAAGTGAAGAGGGCAAGACTCCTGGGAATGATGAAATTTCTTCCATTGGTTTTAAAAAAAGATATTCAGAATGTAGGGGCCAAATGTTCCTAAATTCACCAAGATCTCATCAAATACCCACTTCCAACTTACAGAATCCCTTTTTCCCCTGATCAATATTGTCACTTTATGAGTAGATGTTTTTGAATGCTGGGACTTTAACTTCTGTTGTAATTTTCCCTGTCACAAGATGAGGCTCTGTATTTGATTTTTTAGCAATGTCAATCCTTTAGCTACAGAATAATTAGGCACTCATTCAAAGCACACAAAGAATTTTTAGCTCATTTATGTGGCACTTGACCTGAGAATTCTAATTTGTAAAATTCTTCTTTTTCTTTCATCACTTTTCCCAGTGATACTGGGGAAAACCAGGCAACATTACATTGTTACTTTTCCAAAAAAAATAGTTTTGAAAAAACATCATACATAGTCATCCAAATACTTGTTTCTAAATGGTTGATTCAAGAATATCAAAAGTAAATGTTTTATCTAACTATTTAAACAGTTCAAAACATGAACTACCAGTGATCTCTTTACTACTGGAAGTAAAGCCACTAATCTTTAGGTCCATTCAGAGCCAACTCATCCTTAAATTAATTTTTCTACAGATCCACTCTTGGTAACAAAATCTGCATTACTTCAGGTTCTCCTGGAAACAGAACCAAAAGGTGAGAGATTCTATATGTATCTATATCCACCTCTACCTATCTAAAAAGTAAGAGATGGAGGGAGAGAAAAAAAAAGAAAGTTAATAAAGAGGGATTGGTTCATGTAGTTATGGATCCTGAATTAATCAAGACTGGCCATTTTTGGGTTTTCCATATGAAGTGTCATGTCATATATGAAGAGAGACAGTTTGACTTCTTTGCCAATTTGAATACCATTTATTTCTTTTTGTTGTCTCATTGTTGTTGCAAGGAATCCTAGTACTATAGTGAACAGCAGTGGCTTGAGTGGACATCCTTGTCGTGTTCCTAA
Source organism: Mellivora capensis (assembly GCA_004024625.1). Taxonomy (NCBI): domain Eukaryota; kingdom Metazoa; phylum Chordata; class Mammalia; order Carnivora; family Mustelidae; genus Mellivora; species Mellivora capensis. The sequence continues at coordinate 55,506 of PISX010010896.1, read as the reverse complement.
TCTCAAAGGGGAAGCTGTCAGATTTTCTTCATTGAGAATGACATTCGCTGTGGGTTTTTCATGGGTATATTTTTATGAAGTTGAGGAATGTTTCTATTCCTATTCCTATACTCTGAAGAGTTTTAATCAGGAAAGGATGCTGTATTTTGTCAAATCCATTTTCTGCATTAATTAAGAGGACCATGTTGTTTTTCCATCTTCTCTTGTTAATTTGTTCTATCACTTTGATTGATTTACAGGAAATGTTGAATCACCGTTGCATCCCAGAGACAAATCCCACCTGGTCATGGTGGATAATCTTTTTAATGTACTTTTGGAGCCTATTAGCTAGGATCTTGTTGAGAATCTTGACATCCATATTCATCAGAGATATTGGTTTGAAATTCTCCTTTTTGATGGGGTCTTTGCCTGGTTTAGGGAACAAGCAATACTGCCTTCATAGAGAGTCTGGAAGCTTTACTTATGATTCTTTTTTTTTTTTTTTTTGGAAACAGCTTCAGGAGAATAGGTAATATTTCTAAATTGAATGTTTGGTAGAGTTCCCCAGGGAATCTGTCAGGTCCCATGCTCTTGTTTTTTGGGTGGTTTTTGATCACTGCTTCAATCTTGTTACTAAATATTGGCTTAATGAGGTTGTCAATTTCTTCCTGATTCCATCTTGGAAATTTGTAGGTTTCCAGGCATCCATCCACTTCCTCTAGGTTGTTTAACTTATTGGCATATAAGTGTTGATAATAACTTCTGATGATTTTTTTCCATTTCCTTGAGGTTAGTCATGATCTTTCCCCTTTCATTCATAATTTTATTAATTTAGGCCCTCTTTCTTTTCTTTTGGATTAGTTTGGCTAGTGGTTTATTGATCTTAATTCTTTTAAAGAACCAGTTTTTCATTTTCTTGACGTCTTCTATTGTATCTCTAATCTCTAACTTATTGATCTCTGCTCTATTCTTGATGTTTTTGTCCCTTCTTGTGCATGGGGTTGGCTTAACTTCTTGTTGATTGGCCAGTTCCTTAAGGTGTAAAGAGAGTTGGTGTATTCGGAATTTTTAATTTTTTTTTGAGTGAGTCTTGAATGGCTATGTATTTCCCCCTTAGGATTGCCTTTGCCATATCCCATAAATGATCTCCCTATATATGATTACTTATCAGTTGAAACAATATTGTACTTTTGTAACAATATAAGTTGTAAGCAGTATAACCAACTTTATTTTAAAACAGTCATGTTATAGCATTTTTGATCCATTATTTACTGTGTTATTAGATGCTTTAATTTTTTACAAGACTTCATTATTATTATTATTTTATTTTATTTTATTTTATTTTAGAGAGAGTGCATGAGTAGGGGAAGAGTGGATGGAGAGAGACAAGTAGACTCCACAATGAGTATGGAGATCAATGACGGACTGGAAACCATGACTCTGAGATAATGATCTGATCCAAACCCAAGAGCTGGTCACTTAAGTGGCTGTACCACTTACACATGCCAATATTTAGGTGTTTAAATGTTTACTTTTTCTCCAAGATGTGTTTATTTGGTAAAATATAAAATGCATAAGCTTTGATATATTATATCCATATATTTTTTTATTTGTCTGTTTTGATTTTGTTTTTTTTTTTAACTCTTTATCTTGTTACTCAGGAGAATATCTTTATAGTACTCTAATATCTGCATTTGCATTTGCTTTTCTCTATTTCTAAAGGATTTCATTTTTGTGATAATTTACTAATTAGCTCCATTTTCCCTGTGAGAACCTGGTAAGCCTTCACTGAGTTCTCTATGGGACCCCAGAGCCATGCATCCCCTCATTATTGATTTGCATGGTGCTCTGCAATGGGACATGTCAAGGCTGTGTGTTCTTTACTGAGAGTCAGTAGTCTGATCAGAGCGGAGGTAAGTGTGACCTGTCCACCAGTACCTGTTGTGTGGAAAATCTGATGTATGTTTATGAATTTTTCTTTGTCTGTTTATTTTGCTCCTTACTTTTCTAGATAATGATGGAAAAGAGAACATGAGCTCTGCTTTCCTCCGTGATCTACGTTTAAACAGCATATAGCAACTAATTTTCACAGGATCCCTTATGTCATAATTAAATCTCTTATACTGACTTCATCTTAAATTTTATTTATTTATTTGACAGAGACAGAGATTACAAGTAGGCAGAGAGGTAGGCAGAGATAGAGGAGGAAGCAGGCTCCCTGCTGAGCAGAAAGCCTGATGTGGGGCTTGATCCCAGGACCCTGAGATCATGAGCTGAGCGGAAGGCAGAGGTTTTGACCCACTGAGCCACCCAGGCTCCCCTGACTTCATCTTAAATTGATCCGAACCTCATGTCTTTGGCTGTACTTCTCTGAGGAAAAAGTAAGGGAAGGCAAAAATCATGGCCAAGAGCTGCCTAGAAATGGACTTTCCTGATATTTTGGGCTAGACTCTATGAGAACTCAGGATAATCCTGGGGAAGGAGTGGTTTCTGGGAAAGTTACTAAATATTCATTCCCCATGGATGGATATAAATAGGTTGAGCATTGAGCAGGAGGATGGTGAGGAATCTACCAAAATCTTCCCCAAATGAAAGAGTGAGCATTATAGCATCTAACAACACAGATAAAAAATAACTGACACAACAGTTATTACAAAAATTAACAAGACTGTAAACGACAAGCTTTGGAGAGGATGTGGAGAAAGGGAAACCCTCTTATACTGTGGGTGGGAATGCAAGTTGGTGTAGCCACTTGGAAGGCAGTGAGGAGATTCCTTAAGAAATTAAAATTAGAGCTACCCTATGACCCTGCAATTGCACTAGTGGGTATTTACCCCCAAAGATACAGATGTAGTTAAATGAAGGGCCCTATGTACCCCAATGTTCATAGCATCAATGGCTACAGTCGCCAAACTGTGGATAGAGCCTAGATGCCCTTCAACAAATGAATGGATAAAGAAGATATGGTCCATATATACATTGGAATATTATTCTTCCATCAGAAAGGATGAATACCCAACTTTTGTATCAACTTAGATGGGACCGGAGGAGATTATGCTGAGTGAAATAAGTCAAGCAGAGAGAATCAATTATCATATGGTTTCACTTACTTGTAGAGCATAAGGAATAACATAGAGGACATTAGGAGAAAGAAAAGAAAAGTTAATTGCATGAAATCCAGGCAGGGGTAGATGAACTACGAGGGACTATGGACTCTGAGAAACTAATTGAGGGTTTTGGAGAGGAGGCAGGTGGGGGGTTACATGAGCGTGGTGGTGGAAATTAAGGAGAGCATGTATTGCATAGAACACTGGGTGTGGTGCATAAACAATGAATCTTGGAGCACTGAAAAAATAAAATAAAATTAAAAATAAAAATAAATTTAAAAATAAAGGAAATGATAGCAAAGATGTGCAAAAGGAACACTGAACTCTTGTGGGAAACATAAGTTGGTGCAGCTATTATTGAAAAAAAGTTTCAGGTTCCTCAAAAGAATAAAAATGGAATTACCATATTATTCAGTAATTTATATACTAGGATTTTAACAGGAGAAAAATACTACTACTACTACAAAAAGGCATATGTTGTCCTATGCTTATTAGAATATTTTTTCTATCCAAGATACAGAAGTGACATAAATATCTAAAGATAGATAGTGGATAAAGAATATTTCTCTATATATTCCTATGGATGGATAGATAGATTAGGAATATAGATATATACATACAGATATAGATATAGATACAGATATAGATGATATAGATATTGAATATCTCCCTGCATGGTGTCGGAAGGTCATGGCTCAGGGCTCTGTGAATCATGCTTTGGGTTCTCAAAAGTCTATTAAGTTCACTTACTTGTGGAGCATAACAAATAACACGGAGGACATGGGGAGATGGAGAGGAGAAGGGAGTTGAGGGAAATTGGGGGGCAGATGAACCATGAGAGACTATGGACTCTGAAAAATAACCTGAGGGTTTTGAAGGGGCGGGGGCTGGGAGGTTGGGGGAGCCAGGTGGTGGGTATTATGGAGGGCATGCATTGCATGGAGCACTGGGTGTGGTGTAAAGCTATGAATTCTCTTACGCTGAAAAGAAATAAAAAAAATATATATATATGTATATATTTTTTTTTAAAGCAATGGGAAAAAAATCTCTGTGGTTGAAACATATACTTATTTGTTATACAGCAGCACAACACTTGGCTCACACACACAAAATATATCATTTCCAATTATATTATTATCTTTAGTTCCTTCACAGACCAGTGAGCTGTCAGAATTTTTAGATTCATTACCTAACTTATTTGTGTATATTTTTTTTTAAGTAAACTTCAGGAAAAACATGGTAAGTCATCCATTACTTCCCTTTGTCAAATGGATTGATCACAATATAAAGGTCAGGATTTTTTTTTGAAGGAAAGATTTAAGAGAAAAATTATCTAAAATTATAAGGAAATAAATAGCAATTTGTGCTTTGGAATTGTGCATTTCCTTTCCTTTTGTATTAATTAGTTTGTCCAAATGTCCATGAACTCTGTTGGATCATTATTCCTATAATTCCTTGAAGTTTGCCAATAGTACTTTGATTCTGCAGAGAGGTGAAGCTTGTTAATAAATTCTGGACAATGAATTACATGAAGATATGCAGTAATCCCCCAGAAATCCTGAAAAGGATCATGATGCTACATTTCAATGCAGAACACAGCCTGTTCCAACACCAAATCTCTACTAATGTTAGTTATTCTTACTTCCTGTTTGTTACTTTGCATGTATGTTTTACTTGTTTACCCACTTGCTTCGAAATTGGAAAAAGGAAGCCTGTGTAAAATACACTTGGAGAACCTTTTTTTCTCTTCTGCACTTTCGAAACTTCCTTGTGTCTGGAGGATTCTCTCTCACCCCCTCTGACCCCCACTCAATTTTTAAAATATTTCATAACCTCCTGCATATGTTTCCAAGTTATAAATTGGTATTTGTGTTATCATCATATTATAGACTTATCAAGTGTCCAGAGGAAAATTATGTATTTGAATGTTCAGAATTCCTTCCTGGGATGAGAAATGAAGCCTTTCTGGTTGTTCCACATTATTCCCGACTCTGGATGCCTTCTCCCATCCAAAGGCTCAGTGATCCTGTCCCAGTCTCTTACAGATATGACCCCATGTGCAATCTGCTTCAACTTTGGGGAATATTCAAGGATGAATTCCAATAAATAAGCAGATGGATCTTCAAAGACAGACTTAGTTCTTGAGGAAAGGGGACTATAGATGGAGTTATGGGCATATTACATGATACTTGGGCATCTCTTTGAAATCATGCTATCCTGTTTCTCTAATATATCTCATATTTTCACATACATAACTAATATTTTACCTAGTAAGATCCTGAAATATGTGAGTAAGGTTTGTTTCTATAGAAATTCTTATGCCCATGCTTTGTTGAATTCTTTATTATATCTTTTGTTTTTACACAGAACACTTAACTAAACAGTAACGTGAGTAGAATTTCTTTATATTTTGGAGGGGAAGTTACTATAGAAAAATGTATTTGATCCATGTTCATTATAGTAGCAATTAATTCTCTATCATAAACTGTCAATTCATTTAAACGCTCTCCCTCTATATGATTAGTTATCAGTTGAAACAATTTGTCCTATTGTAATATTATGAATTATAAGTTGCATAACCAATTTGCATTTTAAAATACTTACACTGCAGCATCTTTGTTCAGTTATTTCCTGTGTTATTAGACACTTTAATTTTTAAAAGATTTTATATTTTTATTTTAAGGAGAGAGGGAGAGAGAGATATCACGAATGTGGGGAGGAGTGGAGTGAGAGGGACAAGTAGACTCCACACTGAGCATGGAGGCCCATGAGTGATAGAACCCATGACTCTGAAATTATCACCTGAGTCAGACACTTTAAGAGACTGAGCCACCCAGACACCCCTAGGTGCTTTAATATTTAAAGGCCCAGTAAAATACTCAGATAATCCTTTATGATTTTTCTGCTATTACATCTAAAATACAAATACCTGAACTTTGATCTTCATCTTGGCTTTCCTCCTATTCCTAATTTTTTTTTATTTTGAAATGATAACTAGTGGCAATATGTATTCTATATGATAAAATGTCAACTAAATAGAGTGACATCAACACTTGGCTATTTTAAAAGAAGTATTTATTTTAGAAAGAGAGTGTGAGAGAGAATCGCGGGGTGGTAGTGGGAGAGAGATTCATGAGGAGACTTTCTGCTGGACACAGAGCCTGGCATGGGCTCTTATGGTCTCATGATCCTGAGATCATGACCTGAGCCAAAACCAAGAGTTGGTCATTTAAATGGCTGTGTCACCCACGTGTACCAATATTTGGCTCCTTTAAGGCTTTACATTTTTTCTGTGATATGTTTGTTAAAACATAAGATGCATAAGCTTTCATATACTATGTCATATATTTATTTTTATTTGTTTTGATTTTGCTTTTTAATTATTGACCTTGTTACTTAGTAGAATATTATTTTTATTTTTTTATTTTTTTCATTGTATTTTATTTCTTTTCAGTGTTCCAGAATTCATTATTTATGCACCACAGCCAGTGGTTCATGTAATATTTAGTTGAAAATATTTATTGTGATTTAATCTCTATGTATTTGCACTTGTTTTTCTCTATCCTTGAAATATTTCATTTCTGTAATCATTTCCTAATTAATTTTGCTTTCCTGTGGGAACCTGGTGAACCTTAACTAGTTCAGAGAAGGATCTGATTACTCTTTGGGGCCCCACAGCCATGCACCCCTTATTTATTGCTTTTTATGGTGCTCTGCACATGGGACAAGTCAGCACTTTGTATCCTTCTTTACTAAGTTTCAGTAGTCTGATCGTTGCAGAGCTAGGTGTGTCCAGTTCATCAGTACCTGTTGGGTGGAAAAACTGATGCTTAATTCTGAATTTTTCTTTGTCTGTTGGTTTTGCTTCTTATTTTTCTAGAATACATAGGAAAAGAGGATATGAGGTCTGTTTTCTTTCCTGGTCTAGCTTGTGACCATCACATAGCATCTAATTTTCACAGAATCATTTATGGTGTAATTAATCTTTTACAATGACTTCATCTCTTATTGTTCTGAAACTCATGTCTTCAGACATACTGCTCTGAGCAAATATGGTGCTTTGTAAGTAAGGCACTGTTAAGAATCTTGGCCTGGGACTGCTTAGAAATGGACTTCCTGGTGGTGGGTATTAAGGAGGGCATGTATTTCAAGGAGCACTGGGTGCGATGCATAAACAATGAATTATGGATCACTGAAAAAATAAAATTAAATGAAAATATATTTCATTGCTTAACCAATTTATGAACAAAACTTCTGGCTATTCGAAAAAAAAAAGAGAGAGAAAGAAAGAAAAAATGAAAGAAAAAAACAAGCAAGCAAGAAAGAAATTCACTTGCATGAAACACAGGGCTAAGCTGTATGAGATCTCAGGAGTATGATGGGGAGGGATGAGTTCCTAAGAGAGTTACCACATACTCATACACAATGAAAGGATATAAATAGGTTTATAATTGGGAGGGAGGGTGGTAAGGAATCTAACGAAATCTTCCCTAAAAGAGTGAGCATCAAAGCACCTGAACACACATATGAAAAAATAACTGTCACAATGGTTATTATCAAAAAGATACGGAATTTTTTCAACAACATCAATAGGGAACACTGAACTCTTGGTGGGAAAAAATTTTTACTCTCAAAGGAATTAAAATAGAATTACCATATTATGTACTAATTTAAATACTGGATACTTATTAGAAGAAAATAAAAATGCATTTACAAAAGGCATACACTCTCCTATTTTTATCAGAGTGTTATTTATATATCCAAGATATGGAAGTCATATAACTTTACAATGGTAAGTAATGGATAAAGAAAATATATGTATCTAACTATATATAATATATATAAACAACAACTATATAGTGTATAAATATACAATGTATATAAAATATAAATATATAATATATGTACATGTATAGTTTATATGAATAAATAATATATGTATGTATATATAGAGTTTATATTACATATGTATTTTTGAGACCATATATAGATACAGATATATAGAAATGTGTATATTTCTATCTATCTATATATATCTATATATGTAATCATATCTATATGACATTTATATATATACACATATATATGTATAACATATACTTATACATATATGTATAATATATATGTATCTGAATAACATACATATAGACACATATATGACTATATGTGTATTCATATGTATATATACATATATACATATAAATATATGCATATTTATCAATATATACATATAAATACATATATAGACATATAAATATATACATATATGTATACACATATACGGATACATACATATAAGTCATATATATGTAAGCATGTATATCACATATATGTATATATGCCATTTGAGAGAACATGGGTGTTCTCTTAGGTACATGGGTGTACCTAAATGGTTTTCCATGAAATAAATCAGATGAAGACAATCAAATTAGATGTCGAAAACCAAAGTCCATGGTGTTTTTACTTACATGTGGTGTAAATATATTTAAAAATACAAAAAACAAAACAGAATCTATTTATAGATACAGAGGATAAAGTGATTATTATTTTAGGGGATGTGGCTGAAGGAATAGATGAAATAGGCAAAGGGATTAAAGGGTACAATCCTCCAGTTATAAAATAAATAAAGCAGGTGTATGTAATGTACAGTGTGAAGAATACAATCAATAGAATCATATCAACTTTGTGATACAAAGTGTGATACAAAGGTGATACAAAGGATAATAACTAGATAAAACTGAATAAATACTAGACTCATTTTGCTGATCAATTCATAAAATATATAAATACTGTGTCACTGTGTTGTATACCTGAAACTAATAAAACATATTAATTATTCTTCAATAAAAATAAAATTATTGCTGGATGAATGAGGGCTTAAGATAGAAACAATCTGTAATCTCCTGAGCATAAATATATGATTTTGGAGATATATAATTTTTCCCATTCTCTTTGAATGACCTCCTCCCCAAAATAAATAATGTCAGAGAGATTATTTTTCATTAGTTTGAAATTTTTCAAAAGAATATGGCTAATAATTTTTACAGAGCTTGACTCATGGGGATACTTTAATATAGGGAAGATCAGAACTATTAAACACTCACCCAACAAGTCACACTGTGCTCTAAAGAATCAATATCTCCCAGAGCAGTTTTGGAGGATCATGGCTCAGACCTCTTGAATAATGGTACTAGCTCTCAAAAGTCTGTTTAAAATCTTGATGAGGTTGAAACTTCTATTTATTTGTTAACCAGATGCACAACACTTGGATCACACAAACAAAGTATAAAATCACTAACTCACATGTATTATAAGCTCCCTTTACAGAGCAATGAACTGTGAGAATTTTTAGTTTCACTCTATAACTTGTTTGTGTATTTCCTTTTAAAGAGAAACTTCAGGAACAATATTAGTCATTGTTACCTCCCTTTGTTTAATGGATTGATCAAAGAATAAAGGTCAGGCATTTTTTAATTAAAAATTTAAAAGAAAATATTCTGTAAAATATAAGGAAATAAAAACCAATTTGGGTTTTGGAATTGTGCATTTCCTTCCCTTTTGTCTTAATTACATTGTTCAAGTGATCATGGGCTCTGTTGGATCATTATGTCTGTAATTCCTTGAACTCTGCAAATATTACTTTGATTCTACAGAGAGGTGAAGCTGGTTAATATCTAGGCAAAGTATTACATGAATATCTGCACTAAATCCCCCAGAAATCCTGAAAGGGCACATGGTATTACATTTCAATGCAGAACACAGCCTGTTCTAACACCAAATCTCTACTAATGTTAGATATTCTCACTTCCTGTTTGTTAGTTTGCATGTATGTTTTATTTGTTAACCCACTTTCTTTGAAATTGAGAAAAGGAAGCTTGTGTAAAGAGCACTTGAAGAACCTTTTTTCTCCTCTGAACTTTTGAAACTTCCTTAAGTTTGGAGGATTCTTTATCACCTACTCCGAACCCCTCTATTTTTAAAATCTTTCATAACCTACTGCAAACCAGCATCCAAGGTATGAATTAGTATTTCTATTATCATCAGATTATGACCTTTATCAAGTGACTGGGGAAAAATTAAGTCTTTAAATGTCCAAAATTTCTTCATGGGATGAGCAATGAAGCCTGCCTAGCTGTTTCAAGTTATTCCTGATTCTGGACAACTCTCCCCCACTCAAAGCCTCAGTGATCCTGTCCCAGTATCTTAGAGCTCACACCACATGTGTAATCTGCATGAAATTTAGGGAATGTCTGAGGATGAACTCCACACAATCATCTAAATCATCCATTCCATGGATCTCCATGGAATTAATTAGTTAGGAAAAAAGGATACTATAGATGATGGAGATATGGGCATATTTCATGATGCTTTGGAATCTCTTAGAAATCATTGATGTAAGATGATGTGCTCAATGCCAGCTTCCTTGTCTCTCTTCTCTATCTCTTATTTTCAACTACTTGACTAATATTTTACATAGAGCTTGAAAGATTTGAGCAAAGTCTCCTTCTCTAGAAATTCTACCACATATACAATGTTGAATTATTTAATATATCTTTTGTTTTTACACAGAACGTTTAACTATATAGAAAGGAGAATAGTATTTGTTTATAACTTGGAGGTGAAGCTATAGAAAAATGCCTTCAATCTATGAAAATCATATTATCAATTGATATAAACATCTCAAACTATCAAATCTTTTTAATGATCTCCTTATATATGATTACTTATCAGTTGAATCAATGTCCTCCTTTTGTAACATTATAAATTATAGACTGGCACGCCTGGGTGGCTCAGTGGGTTAAAGCCTCTGCCTGTGGCTCAGGTCATGATCCAGGGTTCTGGGATTGAGCCCAACAAGAGGCTTTCTGCTCTGCAGGGAAACAGCTTCCTCCTCTCTCTCTACTTGCCTCTCTGCCTACTTGTGATCTTTGTCTGTCAAATAAATAAATAAAAACTTTTAAAAAATTTAAAAAAGAGACAAGATGGTGGGGAAGTAGAAGGAGGTGCCGTTTCCACCTGTACCCTAAAGTGAGCTGATTACATACCAAAGAACTCCGATCACCCATGAAATCAGCCTGAGATCAGAATTATACACATCTGGATCTCTATGGGGGCAAAAGACGCCAGTGGGCAGGTAAAGCAGAGTGGGAACATTGGACTAATATCGGAAGATAAACAAAAGGGGGAGGGAGCCACCAGAGGTGACCCATTGGAAAGTAATACCCCAATACAAGAGTGCCTTGCATCTGGGGACCAGCATTAACTTGGAGTCTGGTTGAAAGCACTCAAAAAGAACAAAAGATAGCAGGGGGAAATTGAGGGAATTGGGGCAGTTAGGGAAAGGGGCTTAGGTCCCCAGACCCAGAACAATCACCCCTGAGCCACAGAGAGAGCAGTGGAGAAACCAGGTCTTGGTCCCTGAGGCGCCAGCATGCCTGAGAGTGGATAGGGTCTGGGCTGGGACAGGCTGGGAGCATCACCAGCTGGCAGAAACACAGCTTTTTAGCACTCTTCCACACGAGTGCCGTGCTGTGCTATCAGAGCCTGAGAAGTGCTCGCCCCACACCATCCCTTGAGAGAGATGCACGCAGGTGCCAGCCCAGCACTCTCAGACCCGGAAAGACCAGGCACTCCCAGCCCAGGCCGGCAGGAATATCTCAGTGTGCGATTGCTGCTTGGAACCTCTCTGGTGGTCCAGAGCTACCCAGAGAGCTACTGTTGTCATGGTTTTGGGTACAAGAAGGAGTTCCTGTGTCCCAGGGGACAAAAAACAGTACATGCTCTGCCAGGAGCCAAGGGGGACTTTTGTGCTCTGCAGCAACCAGAGGGGAACAGATTGAGGCTTCTCTCGGAGAGGGAGGGCTGCGTGCAGTTTTCTTTCCTCTAAATGTCCAAATATCATCAATAGCTGTCAAGGAGAGAGGGAAAACAAAAACAAAAACGAACAAACAAACATAAAAACCTCCAAAGAACAAATCCTGAAAACTGGTTTCCTCAGAGCCCACATCATTGAGGGGGTGGGAGGACTTAACTCAGGGAACATTGCCAGAAAACCCACTTGGCAGGCCCCTCACTCAGAAAATCAACCTGGGGTGGGGGAGGGAAGATGACAAGAGAACAAACACCACTACTTCATAGATAAAACTTTTATTTTTAATTCGTTCCCACTAGCCTGGTTCATTGTTTTTATACATAGCCAATTTTTTTAACTTATTTACCATCACAGTGAGATGTCCAGTATATCAAATTCCATAATAACCTTTTAACCTGAACTTTTTGTTACATATACCAGGGTTATTCTTTTGCTTTTCTATTTTTTTTATATTTTAGTTTAGTTTAGTTTAGATTATTCCTTTTTTGTATTTTTATTTTTTAATATTCACATAGCGTTAAACTTCAAGGTAATCCCCTTTCCCCAATGAATTCTACCTCTAGGTAAACCAATTTTTAATACACCTTTATCTTAGGAAAGTTGAGTCCTTTAACAAAGATTTCAAGAGACATCCAGGAAGAATCAAAATAACTTTCCTCGCCCACACTGAGAATTTATAACCACTCTCACATCTTTTTCTCCTGTCAGTTTTTCTGTGAATTTGTGTTTATCCTGATAGTATAAAAATCTTATACTTGGTATTCCTATTCACGAGATTCTTTTTTTTTCCCTTGGCATATATATATATATTTTTTTTCTCTTGTCATATACTTTTATCAGTCTTTTTGTTTGTCTGATTTTGTTTGTATACTTCATAAATCTTACATTGGGGCCCCATTGGGCTGAGCCTTCTCTTTTATCTTCAATTTTTTTTCCTGTCTCTTAATCTCTCTCTCTCTTTCTCTTTATCTTTTTCTTTTCTTTTTTCTCCCATTTGGGTGGGGACTCCCGATTGCTCAGAAGCATTCCAGGGTGCCCCTTTACGGCACCATGGTTGACACATCCAGCTACATCCGTTCCGCCAGCTCTTACCAAAATGACTAGGAGGAGGAATGCCCACCAGAAGAAAAATTCAGAGGATGGGCCTTCTGCAACACAGCTAATGGCTACCGACATAGACAATATGTCAGAAAGGGAATTCAGGCTAACAATTATCCAGGCAATAGCTAGGTTGGAGAAAGCCATGGAAGACCAAACGGAATTGATTAGGGCAGAACTGAAAGGCACCAGGGATGATGTTCACAATGTTAGGGCAGAACTGAAAACCACCAGGGATGAGGTTCACAATGCTCTAAATGAGTTACAATCTAATCGAAATTCTCTAAAAGCTAGGATAACTGAGACAGAAGATAGAATTGGTGATCTCAAGGACAAATAGAGAGAAAGGATCAGGAGGAAGCCTGGAACAAACAGCGTAGAAGGCACGAAAACGAATCATATAAATAAATGATGCCATGAAATGTTCCAACGTCAGAATTATTGGAATACCTGAAGGGGAGGAGAAAGAAAGAAGTCTAGAAGATATAGTGGAACAAGTTCTCCATGAAAATTTTCCCAAACTTGCAAAGGGAACCAGCGTTCAAGTACTCGGGGCTGAATGGTCTCCCCCCAAGAAGACAGATTCTCAAAAGTCTTTGAGACACCTGATAATAAGAATGAGGAATTATAATTGTAGGCAGGCCATCTTGGAGGCAACTAGGAAAAAGAAGCTCTGTACATAAAGAGCAAAGCCCATCAGAATAATTTCAGACCTGTCTACAGAATCCTTGCAAGCCAAAAAGGGCTGGCAAGATATATTCAGGGCACTAAATGAGAAGAACATGCAGCCAAGAATACTTTATCCAGCAAGACTGAGATTCAAAATCAATGGAGAGATAAAGAGTTTCCAAGACAAGCAAGTCTCAAAAGAGTATGCTACCACCAAGCTGACACTGCAGGAAATATTAAGCGGGGTTCTATAAAAGAGGAAAAACCCCAAGAACATCATTGACCAGAAATATAGAGACAATTACGGAAAGAAAGACCTCAAAGGTAACATGATGTAAATAAAAATGTAACTCTCAATAATCACTCTCAATGTGAATGGCCTAAATGCGCCCATAAAACGACACAGGGTTGCAGATTGGATAAAATGACAGGACCCATCCATATGTTGTCTACAAGTAACCCATTTTAAACCTAAGGATACACCCAGACTGAAAGTGAAGGGATGGAGAGCATCATTCATGCCAATGGGCCTAAAAAGAAGGATGGGGTAGTGATTCTCATATCAGATAAATTAGATTTTAAACTAAAGCCTGTAGTCCGAGATACAGAAGGACACTACATCATTCTTAAAAGGTCTATCCACCAAGATGATCTAACAATTGTTAATATCTATGCCCCCAATATGGGAGCAGCCAATTACATAAGAAAATGTTAATCAAGATAAAGAGTGATATTGATACAAGTACATTTATAGTAGGATATCTCAACACGTCTCTCTCAGTAATAGACAGATCATCCAAGCAGAAAATCAATAAAGAAACAAGAGCATTGAATGAAGCATTGTACCAGATGGATCTCATAGATATATACAGAACATTCCACCCTACAACAATAGAATTCTCATTCTTCTCAAGTGCACATGGATCCTTCTACAGAATAGAACACATACTGGTCAAAAATCAGGACTCAACTGATAGCAAAAGACTGAGATTATTCCCTGCATCTTCTCAGATCACAATGCATTGAAACTGGGGCTCAATCAAAAGGAAAAGATTGGAAGGTACTAAAAAACCTGGAAGCTAAAACCACCTTGCTTAAGAATGTTTGGATCAACCAGGAGATCAAGGAAGAACTTAAACATTTCATAGAAACCAATGATAATGAAGACACTTCGGCCCCAAACCTGTGGGATGCAGCAAAGCCGGCCCTACAGGGGAAATACATAGCCAAGCCTCCCACCAAAAAAAAAAAAAAAAAAAATTGAAACATCCAGAATACAACAGCTGTCTCTACACCTTAAAGAACTGGAGAATCAACAACAAATCAAACCAACTCCACACTCAAGAAGGGAAATAAGCAAGGTTAGAGCAGAGATCAATTATGTAGAAACTAGAGATATAGTAGAATGTATCAATGAAACTAGAAGCTGGTTTTTGAAATAATCAATAAGATCAATAAAACATTGGCCACACTAATCCAAACACAAAAGAGAGAAAGCTCAAATTAATAAGATTATCAATGAAAAGGAGAGATCACAACTAACATGAAGGAAGTAGAAACAATAGTCAGAAATTATTATCAACAGTTATATGCCAATTAGTTAAGCAACCTAGATGAAATGGATGCATTCCTGGAAAAATATGAACTCCCAAAATTGAACCAGGAAGAAATTGACAACCTGAATAGACCAATGTCTAGTAACGAGATTGAAGCAGTGATCAAAAACCTCCCAAAAAACAAGAGCCCAGGACCTGAAGGATTCCCTGGGGAATTCTACCAAACTTTCAAAGATTAAATAACAGCTATTTTCCTGAAGCTGTTTCAAAAAATTGAAGCAGGAGGAAAACTTCCTCACACTTTTAATGAAGTCATCATTACCCTGATCCCTAACCACGCAAAGACCCCACCAAAAAGGAGAATTTCAGACCAATATCACTGATGAATATGGATGCTAAGATTTTCAACAAGATCCTAGCAAACAGGATCCAACAGCACATTAAAAAGATCATCCACCATGACCAGGTGGGATTCATCCCTGGGTTACAAGGATGGTTCAACATTTGCAAATCAATCAATATGAGAGATCAAATCAAAAATAGAAGAGAGAAGAACGACATGGTCCTCTCAATTGATGCAGAAAAAGCATTTGACAAAATCCAGCATCCGTTCCTGATTAAAATGCTTCAACATATAGGGATAGAGGGAACATTCCTGAACTTCATAAAATCTATGATAGACCCACAGCAAATATCATCTGGAATGGAAAAAAGCTCACAGCCTTCCTGTTGAGATCAGGAGCACGACAAGGCTGCCCACTCTCACCACTGTTTTTCACCATAGTATTAGAAGTCCTAGCAACAGCAATCAGACAACAAAGAGAAATAAAAGCTATCCAAATTGGCAAGGAAGAAGTCAAACTGTCTTTCTTTGCAGGTGACATGATGCTTTATATGGAAAACACAAAAGACTCCAACCTCAAACTACTAGAACTCATACAGCAATTCAGCAGCATGGCCCAATACAAAGTCAATGTACAGAAATCAGTGGCTTTCGTATACATTAATAATGAAAATACAGAAAGGGAAATTAGAGAATCGATTCCATTTACTATAGCACCAAGAACCATAAGATAACTGGGAATAAACCTAGCCAAAGCGATAAAGGATCTGTATTTGAGGAACTAGAGAGCACTCATGAAATTAATCGAAGAAGACACAAAAAGATGGAAGACAATTCCATGCTCTTGGATCAGAAGAATAAACACTGTTAAAATGTCAATACTACCTAGAGCAATCTATACTTTTAATGCCATTCCCATCAAAATTCCACAGGTATTTTTCGAAGAGCTGGAGCAAATAATCCTAAAATTTGTATGGAATCAGAAGAGGCACCGAATTGCTAAGGAAATGTTGAAAAACAAAAATAAAACTGGCGGCATCATGTTACCTGACTTCAAGCTTTACTACAAAGCTGTGATCATCAAGACAGCATGGTACTGGCATAAAAACAGACACATAGACCAGTGGAACAGAGTAGAGAGCCCAGATATGGACCATCAACTCTATGGTCAAATAATCTTTGACAAAGCAGGGAAAAATATACAGTGGAAAAAAGATAGTCTCTCCAATAAATGGTTCTGGTAAAATTGGACAGCTATATGTAGAAGAATGAAACTCGACCATTCTCTTACACCATACACAAAGATAAACTCGAAATGAATAAAGGAACTCAACGTGAGACAGGAGTACATCAGAATCCTAGAGGAGAACATAGGAAGTAACTACTTCGATATCAGCCAAAACAGCTTCTTTCAAGATATGTCTCCAAAGGCAAAGGAAACAAAGGCGAAAATGAACTTTTGGGAGTTTATCAAGATCAAAAGCTTCTGCACAGCAAAGGAAACAGTCACCAAAACAAAGAGGCAACCCACGGAATGGGAGAAGATATTTGCAAATGACAGTACACACAAAAGGTTGATATCCAGGATCTGTAAAGAATTTCTCAAACTCAACACACATAAAACAGATAATCATATCAAAAACTAGGCAGAAGATATGAACAGACTCTTCTTCAATGAAGACATCCAAATAGCTATCAGACACATGAAAAAGTGTTCATCATCACTAGCCATTAGGGGGATTCAAATTAAAACCACATTGAGATACCAGCTCACACCAGTTAGAATGGCCAAAATGAGCATGACAGGAAGCAACGTGTGTTGGAGAGGATGTGGAGAAAGGGGAACCCTCTTACACTGTTGATGGGAATGTAAGTTGGTGCAGCCACTTTGGAGAACGCTGTAGAGATTCCTCAAGAAATTAAAAATAGATCTTCCCTATGACCCTGCAATTGCACTAATGGGTATTTACCCCAAAGATACAGATGTAGTGAAAAGAAGGGCCATCTGTACCCCAATGTTTATAGCAGCAGTGGACATGGTCGCCAAACTGTGGAAAGAACCAAGATGCCCTTCCACGGACGAATGGATAAGGAAGATGTGGTCCATATATTCTATGGAGTAATATGCCTCCATCAGAGAGGATGAATACCCAACTTTTGTAGCTACATGGACGGGACTGGAAGAGATTATGCTGAGTGAAATAAGTCAAGCAGAGAGAGTATTATCATATGGTTTCACTTATTTGTGGATCATAGCAGATAACATAGAGGACATGGGAAGATGGAGAGGAGACAGGAGTGAGGGAAATTGGAACGGAAGGTGAACCATGAGATACTATGGACTCTGAAAAGCAACCTGAGGGGTTTTGAAGGAGTGGGGAATGGGAGGTTGGGGGAGCCAGGTGGTGGGTATTGGGGAGGGCACATATTGCATGGAGCACTGAGTGTGGTGCAAAAACAATGAATACTGTTACACTGAAAATAAATTAAAAAAGCAATAATTTTACAATTATAAAAAAATAAATTTTAGATTGCATAAATATTATTCATACTAAAATAGTCACAGTGTAGCATATTCAATTATGTCCAATGTTCTTAGATGCTTTGTTTTTAAAAAGATTTTACTTTTTTATTTTAGAGAGGGAGAATGAGTAGGAAAAGACCCGAGGAAGAGGGACAAGTAAACACCACAATGTATTGGATCCGTTGAGGGGTGAAACACTCTGCTTTGAGATGAGGACCTGAGCCACAACCAAGAGTCTGACAACTTAACTGAATAAATCCCCAGGCAGTCCTGGATGCTCTAATTTTTGAAGGTCCAATAAATTTTTCAGATAATCCATTAAGATATTTTCTACTATTACTTCTAAGTAAAAATGTAGTACATGAACTTTGATCTTCATTGTGGTTTTCTTCTAATTCCTAAATACTTCATTATCCAAAGACAAATAATTATAATTTGGACGTTAAATGTGAATTAGCCAACTAAAATATCAACATCAATATTTAGCTATTGTTTAAAAAGATTTTTCTGGGGCACATGGGTTTCTCAGTTTAGCAGCTGCTTTCAAGTCTGGTCATGATCCTAGAGTTCCAGTATCAGGCCCCATATTGGGCTCCCTGTTCAGCAGAGAGCCTGCTTCTCCTTCTCCCTCTGCTTGCTGCTCTTCCTACTTTTGCTCTCTATAACTCTGTCAAATAACCATATAAAATCTTAAAATAAAAGAAAATATTCTTGTATTTATCTTAGGAAGAGAGAGTGTGAGAGTGAGCTGAACCAGGGGAGAGGGAGAGGAAGAACCAGGCTCCATGCTAAGCAGGCAGCCAGACTCTAGGTTGAGCCCAGGGCACTAGGATCATGACATGAGCTGAAGGCAGATGCTTAAACAACTGAGCCACCCAGATGCCCCCTCCCCCTTGCCAAGTTGGTTGATTCCTACCTAGACACTGTTAACACTCCCATTCAGAGGATAAAGACAGAGATTCAAGGCGCACCTCAACAAATATTGATCACTAAGTGATGACTGCACAGAGTGTGCATGCTTGGAATGTTCTCCTGCAACTAAATTTACGCATGTTTTAAATAGAGAGACTTAGGTGTGAGAACTTATGGAAAGGCTAGTGAACTGTTTTTTATATGTGAGCCCTGCTCTACCCATATCCTGGGAGAGTAGCTGTGTCTTGTCATATTCAGAGAACTAGGGCTGAAACACTGCTCCATTATGTTCATTAAGTGATTGGTATGATCCAGATAGATCCAATGTTCTCAAAGTAAGCATCAGGCGGAGGCCTCATATTCCTGGCACACATCCCTGTGTGCCATTTCTGATTCAACAGTTCTGAGTTGGGTCTAGGATTGAGCCTAATGAAGTCCCATGTTAAAAATGATGCTGTTTCTGTGCCAAGAGCCACACCATAGAGAATGATGCACCTTCAGATTTTGATTACTGATTAGAAACATATTAAGAATTCCTAAGTATCAGAATTTAAATTTTATTGTAAGAGGAATAAGGCCTGACTGGCTGCTTCAGATTATTTGTGTCTCTAGATGCTTCCCAACTCCAAATGCTCACTGATTCTGTCCCTGTCTCCTCCAGGTCAGACTTCATGTGTAATGGGTTTCAGCCTTGGGGTATATTCTATGATAAGCTTCAAAGAATTGTCAGATGAATCTGCAGGGATTTCGTTTTTGAAGAAAGGAGAGGATGCAGCTATAGGCATGTTTCATGATACTCTGCAATCTCTTGGAAGTCATCCATTTGAAATGATGTACACAAGGCCTACATGCTTGTCTCTCTTCCCTATTTTTATTTTCACCTTCTGGCTAATATTTTACCAAGTCAGACTTGAAAGATTTGAGCAAAGTCGCTTCTCAAGACATTGCTCCACACATTCTTTGTTGAATTCTATATTCTCTATTTTGTTTTTACACAGAAGTCTCAACTGCTTATTAAGGCGAATGTATTTATTTATCTCTCAGAGGGGAAATTTATCATAGAAAAGTATATTGGATCTCTGAGAATAATATTAGCAATTGATTTCCACATCATAAATGATCAGTTCTTTTAAATGGATGGTCTCTCTATATATGATTAGTTATGAGTTGAAACTGTGCTGTTCTTATGTAAAGTTAGAAATTATAGGTTGCATAACTAATGTGCTTTTTATAATACTAAGGGCATAGTAACATCATTGTTCAATTATGTCCTCTGTTATTAGAAACTTTAAGTTTTTAAAAATATTTTATTTTTTATAGAGACAGAGATAGAGAGGGAGAGAGAGAGAGAGGAGAGAGAGAGAGAGAGAGAGGGAGAATGCCAGCCTGTGAGGGGGGAGTGGCAGAGAGGGATAAGTAGACACCAGAGTGAGCCTGCAGCCCAGGGTCTCTGGAGCAGAACCCCGGACTCTGAAATGAACACCTGAACCAAAACCTAGAGTCCCACACTTGAAGTATTTGCACCACTCAGGTTCTCTTGATTCTTAATTTGTTCATGCCTAGTGAAGTGTTCAGCTATTCCTTATGTATTTTTCTACTACTATTTCTGTAATGCAAATAAATACCTTACCTTTGATCTTTATCTTGGTTTTCTTCTAATTCCTGAAACTTCATTATTAAGTGATAATTAATGATAACTTGCAGTTTATATTTTAAGATTCCAATCAAATGTATCAATATCAATATTTGGCTATTTAAAAAAATATTTTTGTATTTATTTAAGAGTGTTAGAGTGATAGAGAAGGGGTAGGGGCAGAAAGGGAGTGAGGAGAAGACTCCATACTGAGAAGGCATCCTGACTCAAGGCTTGATCCCAGGACACTAGGATCATGACCTAAAGTGAAGGCAAATGCTTAACCAACTGAGGCAACCAGGTTCCCCAAGTTGCTTGAATTCTACCTTGGAGAATTTCAAGTTTCCATTTAAAGAATAAGTACACAGATTCAAGGTGTGCCTGAACAAATATGGATCATAAAGGGAAGATTATAGGAATAGTGCATTTTGGGATGATCCCTAGTACCAACATTAACCGTGTTTTAAATAGAGAGACTTAAGTAAGGACTTAAGTAAAGGCTAGTGAACTGTTTTTTACATATGAGCCCTCTTCTAGCCATATCCTGGGGCAGGAGCTGCATATTGTCATTTTCAGAGAACTATGACAAAAACACAGTGCTTTCTGTCTATTTTGATTTGTCTGTTCCAGATAGAACCAATATTTCAATCAGGAGTATGCATCTGAATCACATGGAGGACACATACTGCTGTACACACCCCAGAATTTGTGATTCAAAAGTTTTGAGTTTTGCTCTAATATGGGCATGTCTAAGAAAGACCCATTTAGAAATGCTGATGCTGCTGTGTCAGGAGTCATATGATGAAGAATGCTGCTCTAGCAAATCTTAATTAATGTTTTAGAAACGTATTAAGAACTTCAGGAAGAGATTATGCTGAGTGAAATAAGTCAAGCAGAGAGAGTCAATTATCATATGGTTTCACTTATTTGCGGAGCATAACAAATAGCATGGAGGACATGGGGAGATGGAGAGGAGAAGGGAGTTGAGGGAAATTGGTGGGGAGATGAACCATGAGAGACTATGACTCTGAAAAACCACCTGAGGGTTTTGAAGGGGCGGGGGGGTGGGAAGTTGGGGGAGTGAGGTAGTGGGTATTATGGAGGGCACGAATTGCATGGAGCACTCGGTGTGTTGTAAAACTAGGAATTCTGTTATGCTGAAAAGAAATGAAATAATAAAAATTTAAAAAAAGAACTTCAAACGTTTTTAAATATTTTTTGATATATATTTTTAAAGGAGTTTTTTTAGAGATTGAGAGGTCAGAGAGATCACAGATAGAGAAGGAAAGGGAAAAGCTTACTCCCTGGTTAGCAGAGAGCCTGATGTGGGGCTAGATCAACCCTGAGATCATGGCCTGATCTGAAGGCAAATAATTAACCCAATGAGCCATGCAGGCACCCTAAGAACTTCTAACTTTGGAACTTAAATTTCTTGGAATGAGCAATGAAACTTACTGCCTATTTCAGGTTATTCCTGACTCTGGTTGCCTTCTCATTCCATAGGTCAGTGTTCTTGTTCCAGCCTCTTACAACTCAGAGTCTATGTGTAATCTGGGTGAATATCTTGAGATGAGTGCCACTTAGTTATCAAATGCATCCACATGGACTTGTCTAGTTCTTGAAGAAAGGAGATTGTAGATGATGGAGTGAACGGCATGTTTCATGATACTCTGGAATCTCTTAGAAATCACCCATTTGAGATGTTGTACATCAGACCTGTGTCCTTTTCTCTCTTCTCTCTTACTTTCACCTACCTGGCTAATATTTTACCAAGTCAGAGCTTGAAAGATTTGAGTAAATTCTGCTTCTCAAGACAGTCCACCACACATACTTTTCTGAAGTGTTTATTTTATGTTTTTTTTTGTTTTTTTTTTGTTTTTTTTTTGTTTTTTTTTTTTTTTTACACAGAAGTCCCAAATGTGGAGAAATGTAAGTGGAAATTTTTATATTTTAGAGGGGAAAGTTATCCTAGAAAAGTATATATGATCTCTGAAAATCAGATTTGCAATTGGTTTCCATATCACAAGTTATCAATTCTTTTGAAAGGTCTCCCTAGATATGATTAGTTATGAGTTGAAACTATATTGTCCTTTAGGAACATTATAAATATAAGTTGTACAAACAACGTGCATTTTAAAAAAAGTCACTGTGCCAGGGGTGCCTAGGTGGCTCAGTAGGTTAAGCCTGTGCCCTCGTCTCAGGTCATAATCCCAAGGTCCTGGGATCGAGTCCCGCATCCAGCTCTCTGGTCAGCAGGGAGCCTGCTACCCCGTCTTTCTATCTCTGCCTGCCTCTCTGCCAACTTGTGATTTCTGTCTGTCAAATAAATAAATAAAATATTTTAAAAAAATAAAATAAAAAGTCACTGTGGAATCTTTGCTCAATTATTTTCTCTGTTATTAGAAGGTTTAAATTTTTTAAATTATTTAATTTATTTATCTTTAATAATTATTTATCTGTCTTTTATCATAGCAACTTCTTACTAAACGTGTTGCCAGAGGTGTTGAAAACAAAAGATACAATTAAATTTTGGGGGTTCATTAAAATACAGTGAAGTAAAGAATCAACAGATATAGAAATCAGGCTGCTGAATGGGAGAAGACATTTTAAATGGACATATCTGATAAAGCAGTAGTGTCCAAAATCTGTAAATAATTTATCATACTTATCACCCCCCCAAAAAATAATCCAGTTACTGCATGGGCAGAAGACATGACTAGACCTTTCCAAATAAGACATGTGGATGGCTATCGGCTATGTTAAATAATTCTCCCTTTTTCTTTTTTCTTTTTTTTGTAAGAATTTATTTATTTATTTGAGAGAGAGAGACAGTGAGATAGAGCATGAGAGAGGAGAAGGTCAGAGGTAGAAGCAGACTCCCCGTGGAGCTGGGAACCTGATGTGGGACTAGATCCTGGGACTCAAATCATGACCTGAACTGAAGAAAGTCACCCCACCTACTGAGCCACCCAGGCACCCTGATTCTCCCTGTTTCTTATCAACAAGGAAATACAAATCAAAACCAAGATGAGATATCACCTGACACTTGTCAGAATGGCAATAATTAACAACACAAGAAGAAACAGATGTTGGTGAGGATGTAAACGGAGCAGAATATTCATAAACTGTTGGTGGCAAAATAGACTGCTGTAGTCAATCTGGAAAACATCATGGCGTTTCTTCAAAATGTTAAAATTAGAACTACCCTCTGATCTAGGAATTGTACTACTTGGTATGTACCTAGAGGACACAAAAACACTGATTCAAAGAGGTATGCACACCCCAGTATTAATGGCAGCATAATCAACAATATCCAAAACATTGAAAGACCCCAAATGTCCGTTGACTGATGAACAGCTTAAAAAGAGGGTTATGTATGTATATATATGTAACAGAATAGTACTCAGGCATGATAACAATGAAATATTGCCCTTTGCAAGGATGTGGGTGGTGCTTGAGTGTATTACACTAAAAGAAATAAGTCAGTCAGCAAAACATAACTACAATAGGATTTCACTCATATGTGGAATTTATGAAACATAACAGATGAACATACGGAAACAGGAAAAAAAAAGTAGAAAGAAGGAAACAAACCCTAAGAGACCCTTAATGATAGAGAACAAACTGAAGGTTAATATAGAGTGGGGTGGGGATTTGCTAAATGACTGATGCGTATAAAGGAGGGCGTTCGTTATGATGAGCTCAGGGTGTTAAGTGATGTGTCACTATATACAACTACTTAGGCCAATATTAAACTATACATGAACTGGATACAGTTTAAATAAAAATTTGAAAAAATCAGAAAGTCATAATTAGAATGTGAAGTTACAGAATTTCAGACTCAGGAGAACTGTGATAATGTCATTTCTACTGAAGAATGGAGATTCAAAAGGCACTAAAAAAGATAAGTGAATAGAATTTAGACTTCCAGATATGGCTAATGTCCACATTTCCATTGCTGCAATTGGTAGAAAAAGTGCTGTGGAGTATATCTCTGCTTCCTTGAAACAATTTTAGTAGGCAACATGCAGAAAATTATTTTGACCATATCATTTAAAAATTGTCAAAATAGCACAATAATTCCTCAAAAACATATTATTTTGCTCTAAAGTAAAAGTGTCCTGTATTTGCTTTAGTGTGGAGTAAAGTGAAAACTGGAGAAGCAATCCTAAAATAAGGGGCATGAATAAAGATGTGGATTTTGTTGAATGGAAGTCCTGATGTCATCCGTGCTTAGTCTTGGACTTGGCCAATGGCTTTGATTTTATAGCAAAATGAGAACTCTGGAAAACAACTCTGGTATCTTGATGTGGTTTCCTAACCTATGAACCAGCTCAAGGCCATTGGCAGTACTGATAAAGAAAGGTTATTAGAGGAATTTATGAGTTGTGGTCTCTTGGATAAACTCTCTGTTTTGTTTTTTTTTTTTTTTCCCAGAAATATGCAGGTCCTTTTTCATACTCTCAGTACAGCCAAATAGTACAGAAACTTTCATTGGAGCTGAAAGCTCCCCAAAAAGTCAATGGTTGAGCATCAGTCACTGAGGCTGACTCCTGATGCTGAACTCTGGAGTTCATTTTCCACAGGAATGCACCAGCATCTACTTGTATGGGAAGTAAAGAACTGTCTAGATATTGAAGGCAGATGAAGTTCCTGGGCAAATGATTGGATGGGGAAAGCTGATGGACTGGAGAATATATACATGTTGGGTTTCAGAACATAGCCTGAGAAAGATACCACGATATGAAGAAAGGGGGGGAAAAAAAGGAGAGGAAAGCTATAAACAGCTGTCAAGGACAGAGTAATCAAAAGGAGAAATGAGGTGGAAAAGATGTCTCAGGTGGTTTTCATATGGAGAGACCTTGGACAAAAGGCTGCCTCCTCTTTGAAACGTCTTGATGGCTCAACCTCTTCGTCTGCCCAGCAAGTCTGATGTGGGACAGTAAATCCGTTACTTTCCAATGGAAAGGAGATTTACACAGTTCTGCCAGTCTCTGAAGGGTCACTTCACCCTTCTGCAGCCCCATCGCACCTCCTCTCCCATAGAAGTAACTACAATGAAAAGTTGTGGAACACAAATATTTTGAGACTTCAGGACATTGGTACATAGGCATCTCTACATCTGGTTTACTTGCCTGAACAGAAAATGCAGCTCTTTGGAATATAATACAAAATGTGGCTCACACTAAGAGAGCTTCCTCAGTGTGAGTCCTGCTAATGACTTTTATGAGGATATATAATGTCCACTACAGGACTGATGCTGCCTGGAGCTCAATGAGGATGAAGTGCTAGCTCTCATCCCTTCTGCCCCTGAAATACTTACAGACACCCAGGGACCAACGAAGTAGTCCAAAACAGCAGTTGAAATAGAACACATTTTAATAAATGATGATCAAGGAAAGAGGTATTCATATGGAACAATTATTACTGCTTTCTGGCTTCACATCACAGATAAGTGTCAAATTTAAGTGGGTTTCAGTTCTAAATATAAGCAAAAGAATATACAGATTTTAAACAATAGCACAGGTCACTGTCTTTATACTCTATGGGAAATATTTCAAGTAAAACACAAAATCTACTGACACTAAAACAAGTGGATGATTTTGAGTGTATTAAAATAAGCAAGATCTATTAGCCATGAAAAAGATGAAAAGAAGCTCCGGACTGAGATATGGGATTTTTAACACGTCTGATGAAAAAAGAAATACACACACACACACACACACACACACACACTCACACACATATAAGCAAAGCCAAAAATACATTTCAGGACAGAGTTATTCCAGAGAGCTAGTAAACAAATAAACAAATATTCAACCCTCTGTCAGTTAGAAAAATGCATATTTAAGGCACACTGAGAGGTCTTCCTATATCTAACATGTTTCCACATATTAAATATTCAAAGGATACAAAATACTGCTGAGGAAATAAGACAAATGAAAATTTCATAAATTACTGATGTGAGTATAACTTGCTGTAGTAATTTTGGAAAATGTTTTGGCATTATTCAATTTAGTAAGCACTCTATGGTCCAACAATTACTATCTTAAATATAGAAGGTAAATAACTTTATTCCTAAAGGGAAAGAGAATCATATATATGAATGTCCATAAAAATGTTTTTTATAAGTAACCCCGAACTGATAATATCCCCAGTGTTCATCAGAATACAAGATTGAATGAATAACTAATGGTATGCTTATTAAATGGAGTGTTTTTATGCAATGGATATGGACAAATATAACCACATAAGGCACTTGGATTTTCTAACAGATACAGCATTTAACCAAAAGAGTGAGATAATAAAAAGCAAAAATCTGAGTCCATTGTTAGAAATGGTTCAAGTAGGAAAACTAACTTATATTGTGTAGGAGTCCAGACTTTTTATGTTCACAGATGACATCATACTTTATGTGAAAAACCCAAAGACCCCACCCCCAAATTATTAGAACTTATACATCAATTCAGCAATATGGTAGGATAAAAAATCAATGCACAGAAATCATTTGCTTCTCTGTATACTAATAATGTAACTGTAGAAAGAGAAATTAAGGAACTGAGTCCATTCACAATAGCACCAAAACCCATAAGATACCAAGAAATAAATATAACCAAAGAAGTAAGGAACCTATATTCTAGAAACTATACTAAAGAACACCTTTTAGAAAAATTGAGGAAGACATAAAAAGGTGTGTAAGCATTCCATGGTCATGGATTGAAAGAACAAACACTCAAAAAGCAAATAACCCAGTCAAAAAATGGACAGAAGACATGAACAGACATTTCTCCAAAGAAGACAAGCAAATGGCTTAAAGCCACATGAAAAAGTGCTCAACATCATTGGGCATCAGGGAAATACTAATCAAAAACACAATGAGATGCCACCTTACAGCAATTAGAAAGCAAAATTTAACAAGACAGGAAACAACAGGTGTTGACAAGGATGTGGAGAAAGGTGAACCCTCTTACACAGTTGCTTGGAATGGATGCTTGTACAAAGTGTGGAAAACACAATGGAGTTTCCTCAATATGTTACAAATAGAACTATCTTGTGACATAGCCATTTTACTAGTATGTATTTGCCCTAATGATACAGAAGCAGTGAAAAGAAGAAGCATGTGCTCCTCAATGTTCATAGTGGCATTATCCACAATAGCCAAACTGTGGAAAAAGCTGAGATGTCCTTCAACAGATGAATGGATAAAGAAGATATGGTACAATAGAATATTAAACAGCCATCAGAAAAGATGAATACCCACCATTTGTATCAACATGGATGCAACTGGAGGGGATAATGCTAAGTGAAGTAACTCAAGCAGAGAAAAACAATTATAATATAGTTTTACTCATATGTGGAGCACAAAAAATAGCACGGAGGACCATAGGGTAATGGACGGAAATTTGAAGGGGGAGAACTCAAAGAGGGAGACAAATATGAGAGACTATGGACCCCAGGAAACAAACAGAGGGTTTCTGAGAAGTCGGGGTTAGAGGGAGGGGGTAACAGGGTGATGGGTATTAAGGAGGGCATATGTTGTGAATTGCACTGTGTGTAATATATATCTAATGAGTAACTGAACACTACATCAAAAACTAATGTTGTGCTATACAGTGGCTAACTGAACATAATAAAATCAACAACAACAACACAAAGTTACTCATTACAAGACACATGTCTTAGCAATGCCATTTAAATGAGTGATATATCTATATATTTTGGCTATCTGAATTTATATTGTTATTACATTATCTATGAGTGTAATATTTATCTTAAATGAAAACCTAAGTCCCTATTATGCTGCCTCTTGTCTGTATTGTTCAATTCTACATATCCAGTACCTTTAATACAAAACATGATAGGGACTCTATTTTCTGGCTGATTAATGTGTGTATTAGTTATGATTGCATAAACATGTAAAATACATGTCATAAGTAATTAAATGAATAATTATTGAAATGATACACATTAAGTACAAGATACTGGTAGCCTTTGACAAAAAAGAAAGGGAAAATGAATTATAGAAGACCAAAACAACATTTAAAAGATATTTTAATATTGATACCTTATATGTTTATAAAAAATTAAAAAAAATAAAAAAAATAAAAAAAAGATATTTTAATATTGTAATGCAAAGTTCTTGCAGCTGTCATTTCTGTGTAGTAAACACATAAGGCTTCATAAAATTGTCTTTTTCACTTAATGTTCTATTGTATTGTTAAATAAAATTTTTAAAAGAACCTATCTTACTGACACACACAAAAAAGAATGTGGTAAGTTTTAGTGTGTCTAGGTCAGGAGGTCTGGAAGATAGCAGAACAGGAGGATCCTAAGCTCACCTCCTTCCATGGACACACTGAGATAATAACCACATCACTGGAGCTGACTGAAAGACTGGCAGATCAGACATTCCACTTTTAATCATAGAGAAGCCACATTGAAAAGAATAGGGGATATGGAGATATGGTTGAGAACCAAATCCTTGACTAGACTAACTATGAATTGGAGAGACCCCATAATCATGGAAAACTGAGAAGTTCAGACCCCACATCATGCACCCCTGTCATGGGGGACCCACACTGGGAAGATGAGTCATCTTCACAATTGGCTATGAAAACCAGGAAAGCTTAACCTTGTGAGTTTTTACAATCAGCACAGCTTAAATATGGGTACTTTAACAACCAGTAGGTTTAGTTCTGGGTGATCTGGAAGGCAATAGAAAGCTGAGTCCTTGCCCTTAAGGAGATAACATTACAAATAACCCTGTCAAGATACCGCAAAGAAGCAGTTGGATAAAGGCCTGGGGTATTCATAAGGACATTTATTTACAAATCTCAGAATGTGTGCTAGAGGTGAAGGGAATTAGAGAAGATTTTTCTAATAACACAAAATCTGGTAGGTTCCATTTCTCTCCTTCTTCCCCAGCCTAATTAGCCAGACACACATAGGGATGACCATAAACTTCCTCCAACTATCTTGTTAACAACATGTGCCCTGTCCCCTATTCTGTGGATCCACTCCATTCAAACTGCCCTACTAACCTGGCCTCCTTCCAAAGAAACTCCTGCAACTCCTGTATCAGGTGTCCTGATACACCCTGCAACCACACTGACAGGGACCAGTGTCATTCCAAAGTAACTCTTGCCCTTGAGAGAAAGAAAATACCCCCCCACACCAGTGTGCTTTTACTCCCAGTAGCAAAACTTTATAGGTTGCAGGGCAGAAAGGGCAACTGGAGCCCCAGGAGGCAGATAAGGGGCAGAGATACAGTCTGCCTGCTGGCCCAGCTCAACAACAGAAAGGTTTCAGATGGTAGCCCTAGAAGAGATCCCTGAAGTTCTATGATTTCTGCTTCAACAGGACACTAGGGTAGACATCTTTTCACAGCATTCCCATGTCACTAGTGAAAATTTCCCAGGGGGAGCACAGAGACAGAGACTTTCAGACCAGCATGACTGCAGTGCTGGCAGAGGGATTGAGAGCACTCATCTGGTTTTAATACTGATACCAACCTACTATAAGTCTGAAGCAACTCCAGACTGTCCCCTTAATACAACAGGGATCAAACCTGGCCTGGTGAACAATGTATGACAAAGTGGACTATTGGAGCCAAATGGACTAAAAACACAGACAGCCCAGCCGCAACAGTAGAGTGTATAAAACACACAAGAAACATCCTTGAAACACCTGGTTCTGGTACACTAAAGGGCACCACAAAATCTCTTCATCATAAAGCCACTACTCAAAACATCAGGATACATAGCTTCCTTTTCCAATACATAGAAATAAACATGAAGTCAGATAAAATGAGGAGACAAGAGTAATATGATCCAAATAAAAGCATGGGACAAAAACATCAAACAAACAAGCTATACAAAGCATAGAAAATTATGTTTGATAAAGAATCCAAAGTCATAGACATAAACACGGTCACTGGACTTCAGAAAACAGTGGGTGATCTCAGTGAAACATATAAGTTCACTCATGATCTCAGTGAAACAGGAAGAGATCAATGTAACCAGGATCTGGTTCTATGAAAACATAAATGTAATTGATAAAACGTTAGTCAAATTCATTGAGAGAGAGAGAGAGAGACAGGAGTGAGAAAGAGAGTGATAAGAAGGATTTGAATAAATAAAAACAGAAATAAATGAGGAGAAATAACAACCAACACTACAGAAATACAGAAGATTATATCAGAATACTATAAAAAGTATATGCCAACAATTAGACAACTTTGAAGAAATGGAAAATACTTAGACACATAAAACCTTCCAAAACTGAATTAGAAAGAATTAGAAAATTTGAATACACTGATTAATAAAAATGAAATTGAATCAATAATCAAAAAACACCCAAAAAACAAAATTACAGGACCAAATTGCTTCTCAGTGCATTCTACCAAACATTTCAAAAAGAGATAATAGTATTGTTCTCAAACTATCCCACAAAAAGAGAAGGGTGGAGAGCTTCTGAATTCATTCTACAAAGCCAGTTATATCCTCACTCCAAAGAAGATAAAAACACTATAGGAAAAGAAAATTGCAGGCCAATATCTCTGATGAACACTCATGTAAAATCTTCAAGTTATTAGCAAAACAAAACAAAACAAAACAAAAAAACCTAAAAATAGTTTTCAAATATCGTTCACTATGATTAAGTGAAATTTTTTCCAGGTATGCAGGGGTGGTTCAATATTTGCAAATCAATCAACATGATACATCACATTAACAATTAAAAAAGGATGACAAATATATGTTTATCTCAACAGATGCAGAAAAAGCTTCTAACAATGTACAACATTCATTTGTGTTAAAAACTCTCAACAAAGGAGATTTAGATGAAACATGCTGCAACTTAATAAAAGACATATATGAACAGCCCAGAGCTAACATCACTCAATGATGAAAGATTTAGAGGTTTTCCTCTAAGATAAGGGTAAAGTCAAGGATGTCTGCTCTTGCAAAATTTACTCAGCATGGTACTGAAATTCGTGGACTGAGTAGGCATTAAAAAAAGAGAAATGATGGCACCCAAATTCATAAGAAACAAGTAAAACTGTTACTATTTGCTGATGGAATTTTGCTACATATAGCCTTTAATACATAACCAAATAAACTACTGAAACATAAATACATTTGTTGAAGTCACAAGAAACTAAATTAATTCACAGAAATCTGTTGCATTATTGTATACTGAAAATGATTTAACAGAAAGAGAAAGTAAGAAAATTGCATTTACTCATGCACCAAACAAAATGAACTACCTAGAAATAAACTTAACCAAGGAGATGAAAGAATTGTACTCTGAAAGCTATAAAATATTGATGAAAAATTGAAGATGACATAAATGAAAAATATTCCATACTCATGGCCTGGGAGAATCAAAACTGTTAAAATGTCCATACTACCCAAAGCAATCTACAGATTTAATTTAATCCCTATCAAAATCTCATTTTCCACAAAATTAGAACCAATAATACTAACATTTTTATGAAACCATGAAAGAACTTGAACAGCCACAACCATCCTGAGAAAGAACAAAATTGAGATATTATAATTAAAGATTTCTAGATATACTAAAATGATACAATAATCAAAAAAGTATGGTACTGGTACAAATATAAACCCATAGATCAATAGAACAAAATGGAGAGTCCAGAAAGGAACCTGTCTTGATATGGTCAACTAATCTATGATAAAGAAGCAATAATGTACAATGGAAAACAGTCTCTTCAATAAATGGTGCTAGGCAAACTGGATAGTACCACCCAAAAGAATGAACTTGGACCACATTCTTACACCATACACAAATATAAAGTCAAATTGGATTGAAGATTTTCTCTTTTTTTAAGATTTTATTTATTTATTTGACAGACAGAGATCACAAGTAGGCAGAGAGGCAGACACAGAGAGAGGAGGAAGCAGGCTCCCTGCTGAGCAGAGAGCCTGATGTGGGGCTAGATCCCAGGACCCTGGGATCATGACCTGAGCCAAAGGCAGAGGCTTTAACCCACTGAGCCACCCAGGTGCCCTGGATTAAAGATTTTCATGTGAGACTGGAAGTTATAAAACATGTAGATGAAAACAGGCATGGTAATTTCTTCGGCATTTGCAGTAGAAAAATTTTTCTAGATATGTGTCCTCAGGAAAGATAAACAAAAGCAAAATCAAACTATTAGCACTACATCAACATAAATAGCTCTGCACAATGAAGAACGTTATCAAGAAAACAAAAATGCAACCTACTAAATGGGAGAATATATCTGCAAATATATATATATATATATATATATATATATATATATATATATATATATATATATGATAAGGACTTAGTAGGCAAAATATATAAAGGATTTATAAGACCCATCACCAAAAAATGAATTAAACATGGGCAGAGGTCCTGAATGGACATTTTTACAAAGAAGACATACAGATGGCTAATAGACACATGAAAAGGTGCTCAATATCCCTAATCATCATGAAAATGCAAATAAAAATTACAATGAGATATCACATTACACCTACTAGAAACTCAAGAAAAAGAAAGTGTTGGTGAGAATGTGGAGAAAAAGGAAACTTATTTATTTTAACCAGAATACAAATATGAGGTAAGAATATGGAGGTTTCTCAAAAAATTAAAAATATAATTACGATGTTATCCAGCAATTCCATTACTGGCTATTTACACACACACACACACACACCACAAAGACAAAAAATGAAATGCCAAAAGATATAATACCCTATGTTTGTTGCAGCATTATTACAATAGCCAAGGTCTGGAAGTAGCCCAAGTTTCAGTCAATAAATACATGGATATAGTTTATATATATATGTATACACACACATTGTAATGTTACTTAGCCATTAAACAAAATGAGACATTTGCATTTGCAACAAAATGGATTGATCTAGATGTTGTAAAGGAAAAGGAAATAAATCAATCAGAGAAAGATAGATACCATATGACTTCACTCCTTTGTGGAATTTAAGGAACAGAAGAAACAAAAAAGAGACAAAGAGACAGGAATTTAAGGAACAGAACAAACAAAAAAAAGACAAATCTCATCTTGATCCTTCCCTAGGAAAGGGAATTAGGTTGTTTAGTATCTTTACAAAATTGTCATACCTTTCTGTATTTTTCCTTCAAAGCAACAGTCATGATAGTTTATAGAATGCTTTCATGTACACATAATCCTGAGGATTATTGTTCTGCTTTAATGACTTGATAAGAGCATACATCTATAAAGTGATAGAGCTGGAAATCCTGAAGAACTGCTTTGGGCTTTAGGATGCAAAGCATGTATAATTTCATAGTTTCATGGATTAAATAGATAAACTTTCAAAGAGTGATTATGAACA
Organism: Mellivora capensis; assembly: GCA_004024625.1. Taxonomy (NCBI): domain Eukaryota; kingdom Metazoa; phylum Chordata; class Mammalia; order Carnivora; family Mustelidae; genus Mellivora; species Mellivora capensis. The sequence goes on along the minus strand of PISX010010896.1, from coordinate 21,446 downwards.
TATAGGTAATGTTTGATATTTCTATAAGGCCCCTGTAGTTTCATTTACTTTCATACTGGCTCCAACATGTTCTTTAGTTCCACTTCAGTTCTTAGAAATACTGGTCACTTTTTTGATCCCATTGTCCTTTCATCATGTTTGCCTGGCAAAACCCCAGTCATGCTTCAATCTAATTGTCCATCTTATTTAAACCTACACCCAAGTTGTCCAACACTGCTGGACACAGATGTTAATATCTATCAATTAATAATCTCTGTTTTTTCTAAAGGCAAAGAACTCTGTCATGGAAATATCATGGATGCCATTTCTCTATTACCTGACTGTTGACATACCTTCATAACTTATTATTTCTCAGCTTCTGCTGTTAGCATGACATAAACATAAGAATATATTTTATTTCAAAATTATGATATTACTTTAAGCTAATCTTACAGCTAATAATTTGAAAAAAAAATACATGTTTTCCAAAAGAAGCACAAGATATAAATAAAACATAACATTATGTAAAGCTTCTATCACCAAATAATATAGAACAGCAGTCAACTTAACTCTAAATTGACAAATGCAGTAGTTTCACAGACTATGTCCCTGAAAATTGTTTAGGGAAAAATTGCTTAGGGAAAAATTTGAAAGTTTCAGGTGTTTCATTACTTGGGTATATTTTTATAAAATGGAAATACATTGATTGCCATCAGATAGAAATTAGAAAGAAAATCAAGCATTTAAAATAATCTCACCAATTTATTTTACCTGATATATTTTAAGCATAAATACACACACACACACACACACACACACATTCATCCATTTAAATATAGATTCATATGTATATATGCATGATTTTGCTAAACTTATGCAATTAATTTTACTAAAATTATTATAATATATAAATATAAACCTGTTTTCAGTTTTTTTAAATTTATTTTTATTTCTTTTCAGGGTAACAGTATTCATTGTTTTTGCACCACACCCAGTGCTCCATGCAATACATGACCTCCCTAAAACCCACCATCAGGCTCCCCTACCCTCCCACCCCCCACCCCTTCAAAACCCTTCAGGTTGTTTTTCAGAGTCCATAGTCTCCATAAGTGTACATGTTAAATGTTGCACATTCTAGTGTGTCTATAAAAAGTGAAGGTAATATTGTATTCATCTGACTTCCTTTCAAAAACAGTGCAAATGGGGGGAGGAGTCAAGATGGCAGAGGAGTAACAGGCTGAGATGACATCAGATAGCAGGAGATCAGCTAGATAGTTTATCAAACCATTCTGAAAACCTACAAATCCAACAGAAGATCAAAGAGAAGGGCAGCAGCAATTCTAGAAACAGAAAATCGACCACTTTCTGAAAGGTAGGACCTGTGGAGAAGTGAATCCAAAGCGATGGAAAGATAGACTGCTGGGGGAGGGGTCAGCTCCTGGCAAGTGGCAGGGCAATGGAGCACAAAATCAGAACATTTAAAAGTCTGCTCCACTGAGGGACATTGTTCCAAAGGCTAAGCAGGGGTGGAACCCTCGTGGGGACAGCGTGGTCTCAGGTCCCCCAGCGTTACAGAAGGATCATGGGTGTATGAGTGTTGCAGAGCTCACAGGTGTCAGACCTGGGAAGCCGGCTACAGAGACCAAGCTAAGGAGTGAGCTCTCAACTCAGAGTTACCTTAAACTGTGATCCATGGCCCTGTCAGACCACTGCTCTTTGAGCAGGGACCCCACAAGTGACAGATCCGGGGAGAACCCGCTGGAAGAGTGGCAAGGATCTGCCAGGTTGGTAGACTCCAGGCGGGGCTGTGTGCCAGAGACAGAGATGCTTGCTCATAGGCCAAGTGAAATCTGAGCATGGTCAGAGGCCAGGGAGATGGGAATGATTGAGCTCTTTTCCCAGAGGGTGCACTGAGGAGTGGGGCCCCGAGCTCTCAGCTTCTCTGTGCTGGAGATTGGGAGGCCATCATTTTCATTCCCATTTTCCAGAACTCTACAGAAAGCGTTCAGGGAAAAAAAGCTCCCGGGAGTGAACCCAAAAAGATTACTTAGCCCGGCCCCTGGCAAGGGTGGAGCAATTGCACTTCAGGCAAAGACCTTGACAATCACTACAATAGGCCCCTCCCCCCAGAAGATCAGCAAGAACATCCAGCCAAGAACAAGCACACTGATCAAGGAAAACAGCAGAATTCCAGAAGATGGGAAAGCAAAGCATGGACTTCATGGTTTTCTTCCCATGACTCCTTAGTCTTGCAAAGTTAAATTTTTAAATTTTATTTTTTTCTTATTCTTTTTTTTTAACTTTTGCTCTTTCTTCTTTTAATGTTTTTTAACTAGTTGATCTTAACAATGCCTTTCTTAAAAAAAATCTTTTTGAACTTTCATTATTATAGTCATATTTTACCCTTCATTGTATCTAACTTTATTTTTTGTATACATGTAGGGTTTTTTCTTCTAAAATATTTTTGGGATATAATTTCTTCTAAAAGATCAAAATATAACTTAAATATAGCATAGGGCTTTGTTCTAGTCTCCAGCCTGAGCAAATTCTCTCCACTTTCTTTTTTTCTAAGATATTATCTTATAAACTTCAATTTTAGAATTTTTTAAATTTTCATCTTTGTAGTCATATTCCATCCCTTCATTGTGTTTTCATATATATATATTTTTTTCTTTTAAAATTTTGAGAGGTAGTTTCTTCTAAAATACCAAAATACATCCCAAATCAAGTGGGGGGCTCTGTTCTATTCACCAGCCTAATATATATATTTTTAATTTAAAAAAAATTAAAACTTCTTTTTACCCCCTCTATTCTCCCCCCAATTCGGGTTCTCTTCTGATTTGGTTAGCATACATTTTTCTGGGGTCTTTGCCACACTTTTAGTATTTTCTTCTCTTGTTCATATATTCTTATCTGGATAAAATGACAAGGCAGAAAAACTCACCACAAAACAAACAAACAAACAAAACAAAAACAAAAGCAGGGGCGCCTGGGTGGCTCAGTGGGTTAAAGCCTCTGCTTTCGGCTCAGGTCATGATCCCAGGGAGCTGGTATTGAGCCCCACATTGGGCTCTCTGCTCCTCGAAGAAGCCTGCTTCCTCCTCTCTCTCCCTGCCTGCCTCTCTTGCCTGCTTGTAATCTCTATCTGTCAAATAAATAAATAAAATATTTAAGAAAAAAAAAAAACAAAACAAAAGCAAAATAAAGCAAACAACAACAACAACAACAACAAAAAGGAGGCAGTACCAAAGGAAAGGGACCCTAACCAATACAGATATTGGTAATATGTCAGATCTCAGTTCAGAATCATGGTCCTCAAGTTGCTAGCTGGGCTCAAGAGAAGAATGAAAGACATTGGAGAAACCCTGTCTGGAGAAATAAAAGCCCTTTCTGGAGATATAAAAGAACTAAAATCTAACCAAGCTGAAATCAAAAAGCTATTAATGAGGTGCAATAAAAAGTGGAAGCTCTTACTGCTAGTATAAATGATACAGAAGAGAGTATTAGTGATATAGAAGACCAAATGATGGAGAATGAAGAAGCTGAACAAAAGGGAGACAAACAACTACTGGAACACGAGGGGGAGAATTTGAGAAACAAGTGATACCATAAGATGAAACAACATTAGAATAATTGGGATTCCAGAAGAAGAAGAAAGAGAGAGGAGAGCAGAAGGTATATTGGAGAGAATTATTGTAGAGAATTTCCCTAATATGGCAAAGGATACAAGCATCATATTCCAGGAGGCTCAGAGAAACCCCCTCAAAATCAACAAGAATAGGTCCACACCCCATAATCTAATAGTAAAACTCACAATTCTTAGGGACAAAGAAGAATTAATTCCTATTCTCCTGAAACTGTTCCAAAAAATAGAAATGGAAGGAAAACATCCAAACTCATTTTATGAGGCCAGCATCACCTTGATCCCAAAACCAGACAAGGATCCCATCAAAAAAGAGAATTACAGACCAATATCCTTGATGAACACAGATGCGAAATTTCTCACCAAAAAAACAAGCCAATAGGATCCAAAAGTACATTATAAGGATTATTCACCATGACCAAGTGGGATTTATTCCTGGGCTGCAAGGTAGGTTCAACACCCACAAATCAATCAATGTGATACAATACATTACTAAAAGAAAGAACAAGGACCATATGACAATCTCAATAGATGCCGAAAAAGCATTTGAAAAAAATGCAGCATCCTTTCTTGATCAAAACACTTCAAAGTGTAGGGATAGAGGGCACATACCTCAATGTCATCAAAGCCATCTATGAAAAACTCACCGCAAATATCATTCCCAATGGAGAAAAACTGAGAGCTTTTCCACTAAGGTCAGGAACATGGCAGGGATGTCCATTATCACCACTGCTGTTCAACATAGTACTACAAGTCCTGGCCTCAGCAATCAGGCAACAAAAATATATTAAAGGCATCCAAATTGGCAAAGAAGAAGTCAAACTACCACTCTTTGCAGATGATATGATACTTTATGTGGAAAATCGAAAAGACCCCATTCCAAATCTGCTAGAACTTATACAGGAATTCAGATAAGTGTCAGGATATAAAATAAATGCGCAGAAATCAGTTGCATTTCTTTACACAACAAGACAGAAGAGAAATTAAGGAGTCAATACTATTTACAATTGCACCCCAAACCATAAGATACCTAGGAATAAACGTAACCAAAGAGGCAAAGAATCTATACTCAGAAAACTATGAAGTACTCATGAAAGAAATTGAGAAAGAAACAAGGAAATGGAAAAGTGTTCCATGCTCCTGAATTGGAAGAACAAATGTCTATGCTAACTAAAGCAATCTACATGTTTAATGCATCCCTATCAAAATCCCATCCATTTTTTTTCAAAGAAATGGAACAAATAATCCTAAAATTTATAGGGAACCAGAAAAAAAAAACCTCGAATAGCCAAAGGGATATTGAAAAAGAAAGCCAAAGTTGATGGCATCACAATTCCGGACTTCAAGCTCTATTACAAAGCTCTCATCATCCAGACAGTATGGTACTGGCACAAAGGCAGACACATAGATCAATGGAACAGAATTGAGAGTCCAGAAATAGACCCTCAACTCTATGCTCAACTAATCTTCAACAAAGCAGGAAAGAATGTGCAATGGGAAAAAAAAATGTCTTCAACAAATGGTGTTGGGGAAATTGTATAGCCACATGCAGAAGAATAAAAGTGGACCATTTCCTTACACCACACATGAAAATAGGCTCAAAATGGATGAAGGACCTCAATGTGATTTAGGAATCCATCAAAATCCTTGAGGAGAACACAGGCAGCAACCTCTTTGACCTCAGCTGCAGCAACTTCTTCCTAGGAACATCGCCAAAGGCAAGGGAAGCAAGGGCAAAAATGAACTTTTGGTATTTAATCAAGATCAAAAGCTTTTACACAGCAAAGGAAATAGTTCACAAAACCAAAAGACAACTGACAGAATGGAAAAAGATATATGGAAATGACATATCAGATAAAGGGCTAGTATTCAAAATCTATAAAGAACATATCAAACTCAACACCCAAAGAACAAATAGTCCAATCAAGAAATGGGGGTGCCTGGGTGGCTTAATGGGTTAAAGCGTCTGCCTTCAGCTCAGGTCATGATCTCAGGGTGCTGGGATCGAGCCCCACATCAGGCTCTCTGCTCAGCAGGGAGCCTGCTTCCTCCTCTCTCTCTACCTGCTTCTCTGCCTACTTGCGATCTCTCTCTCTGTCAAATAAATAAATTTTTAAAAATCAAAAAAAAAAAAAAAAGAAAGAGAGATGGGCAGAGGACATGAACATATATTTCTGCAAAGAAGACATCCAGATGACCAACAGACACATGAAAAAGTGCTCCACATCACTTGGCATCAGGGAAATACAAATCAAAACCACAATGAGATGCCACCTCACACAGGTCAGAATAGCTAAAATTAACAAGTCAGGAAATGACAGACATTGGCGAGGATGCAGAGAAAGGGGAAACTTCCCCTTTGGTGGGAATGTTGTTGGTGGGAATGCAAGCTCGTGCAACCACTCTGGAAAGCAGCATGGAGATTCCTCAGGAAGTTGAAAATAGAGTTACACCATCACCCAGCAAATCGCACTAATGTGCATTTACCCTAAAAATACAAATGTAGTGATCTGAAGGGGCACGTGCAGCTGAGTGTTTATAGCAGCAATGTCCACAAGAGCCAAACTATGGAAAGAACCTAGATGTTCATCAACAGATAAATGGATAAAGAAAGTGTGGTGTGTGTGTGTATATATATATGGGCATTGTGGGAGGTATGTGCTATGGTGAGTGCTGTGAAGTGTTTGAAACTGGCGATTCACAGGCCTGTAACCCTGGGGCTAATAATACAGTATATGTTAATAAAATATTTTAAAAAATAAAAACAAAATAAAACAATAACAAAAAAAATAAAATAAGAAAAGTAGGGAGGCATCAAGATTCCTGGTGGAAAGGAGAAAGAATCATTGTATCTCTGGGTTCAGTGTTGAAGGTACTCTTCCCAATTTAAATTTAACTTTTCCTCTCACTTTAGAGATGGTAGCATAACCATAACAAAATAATTGTAGACATATGATGTGTGTTAATAAGATCAATCATCTCCTCATTTTGGGCTTAGTATGACCATTAACATCTAAATGCCTAATTTCCCAATAACCATTGAAAAATAGAGTTACACCATTGCCACTTACTACTCACCATAGTAATTTTGTCATTTCTAAAATCATTTAATCTATGTAAAAGTGTGCACATCATTTGCCCTTTTTATTTTTACCTTTGTCCTGTATTGACATTATTTATTTGTGAGATAAGTGTCCATATAAAATACAAATTACACATTAACAATCCTTTATGCAGAAATAAATTACAGTTATATTTACCATATTTAAGTTTTTTTTTCCTTTATAAGATAAATGTTATTTGCTCTTGGTATATCTAGGTCCATATCAAAGCTTTAAAAATTATCATCTACATGTATGTATGTAGATATAGTATGGCATCTTTCCATGCTTTGTTTAAATTGCTTAAATTTCTTTGTTTAAATTGCTTCCATAAATCTCCAAGAACAAATGCTTATTGTATGCACAGGTGTAATTCGTTATTCAATGGGAAATATTCCTATGAAGCTGAAGAATTTTGTGTCCTTCTGGAAATATAAGGAAATGTGATCTTTGGTGATTTTCACATTAGTAGTGTGCACGTTCATACCCACATGCTTATTCGAAAGGTCATCTATTTGTTCTCTGTCTCTTTCTCTCTGTTTCTCTCTCTCTCTCTCTCTCTCTCTCACACACACACACACACACACACATTCACACTGACACACTGATGAGTTCATAAACACTCACACCCATGCTCAACTTCCCAGAGCCACATACAGTATTCTTACACTCTTATATATGCATATACAGGTATAGATATTTAACATGCATTGTGAAAATTTTCTATTTGATTTGGAACATGGAGAATTCTTCTTTTTACAATGTATTATTTTCACTAATACTGAGGGGTGACCCTTTAAGATTTAGCTGCTTTTCATCTTGGATGTGAGTAAACTGAACTATTTATGCATTTGATTTTGAAATACACTAAATGTTTCCACTAGATACCAACACTTAATTTTTTCTTTAGGTGTTTGATTAGTCTTAAAAGCATTTGGGGTAGAAATGCACATAACGACTTATAATTTTAATCTTTCTCTTAAAGATCTGGTCATTAATAGGTTTCCAAAAACGAGACTTTATAGTCGTCAATTAAATAAATTTCAATTTGGACTATAGCTAACTACACAGTGATTCTCCTTAATGTCTTTCTTTCCACTGGTTCTTCTTGTGTAGTAGGTTTTTATTTCATGAGCTTTTACTCCACATCCAGTCTAAACAAGTATACTGCATGTTTCAATCACAGCCAGCCCAGGACTAATGACCACAGCTGTACAGGTTATCAAGTGGACAACTATGTAGTGGCTGTGCCAGTATAACCTCATGTAATACCTCCATCTTTATTGTGAGTAAACCCGTCCACAAATATGTAGAAATGACATCAACTCCACCTCGGTCTCTTGGTTAAGAAGGAAGAGCCTAAACCAGGAAACTCAACCAGCAAACTATAATGAGCAGTGCTGTAATGTTTCTCAGTGCTATGCACCCAGGCCACTGAAACTATGGCTGAAGGAAAGATACATCAAACATGTTTTCTTCATGAAAACAACCCGTTCTGCAAATTTTCGTTTGGGAATTTCAGAACTTGAACTTGAAGGAACTCTCAATTGAATTCATCCATCTGCCTTTTCCTGAATATCCCTTTAGAGATGAGAAAATGGAAGCCCAAAGAAGGGAAAAAAAAAAACTTAAGATCACAAAAATAATTTGTGTCGAGGCCTAGACTATAATAAAAAATCTTCCAGGTCCTAGTCCAGAGTGGCTTCCTTCAGCCCTTCAGGATTTCTGATCACCCATTACGTGGGTGATTCATCTGCTGTTGCTTCTTTCCCACTATGTCAGGAGTGCCTGAATGGGGTGAATTATGTCATGAACATTCTGTAGAATCTGTAGTTTCCTTTCCTCCAAACCCTGGTCCTATGCTTAGTAGCTTGTGCCAGCCGGTGAGTTTTCAATACCCAGGTCTGAAGCAATATGTACCAGATTTCTGGTTTTTTAAATTCATATTCACTGCTATGGAAATAGCCTTTGAAATTGTGTCCAGAGGTTCTTCTGTTATACTATTTTGTGTATTTATTTTTTGAGAGATTCTATTTATTTCTTTGACAGAGAGAGAGAGAGAGTGCAAAACGGCAAGTGGCAGGCAAAGGGGGAGGGGTCCTGGGATCATTACCTGAGTTAAAGGCAGATGGTTATCCAACTGAGCCACCCCAGGGTCCCATCTGTTATCCTATTTTAAATCATGAAAAGTAAACATCATGGAAGGGGCTTTTCCACTTTCAAAGTATGTAAATGATAATATTGACCCTAAATAAATGTGAGCTAAGAACCTGGTTCATATTGTAAATTTATTTATTTTATTTTATTTTTATTTTTATTTTTATGTTTGATATTTTTATAATTGGTGTGAGTTTGATAAGTAGCTGTATTGGATTATGCTGGTTTGAGACTTTCAGGCAGAAGCATTATTTGAGCTGGTGATAACATTCACAGTAAGGATGTTGTCAAACTGTTAGCTGAACAGCATTCAACCAATTTAGTGGTAGAGCAGTGAAGTAGCCTTGGTTTGTTCTGTTCTGCTTGCAGACTCTTTGAGTATACAGGTACAGATGATATCTAGTGGTTTGGAAGATTTCTAACAAGATATGTTTAATGTGAAGTAGACAGATTAATACTCATCATTCAGACTAGGAGTTTTGGTTTTAATCTAAATGCACAGTTAGGTGTTCTATACCCGTTTTATTTTCATTCTGGTTTTGCCTGGTTGTGGGATGTGGGAGGTAGGTAGAAAAATTCCTGAAATCAAACACATTTTCTAGAGAGCTGCTTCTTTGCTGTGAATGTACTGTTAATCCTTAGTCATAATCTCTTCAATTGAATATACAGCACCATTCTCCAATCTGAAAATGACAAATATTGTTTCAGAGAGATTAAAAACCTGGTGATAAAAAATCTTCCAGTAATGTTCTTATTTTACAACTATTTCCTTGCATGATTTCCTAAAGATGAAGAAGCAATAATAATGTGTGGATATTTAATATTAAGTATTTAGAGACTTTAATAATTTGAGAATAATACTTCTAAAACTTTTATGGGTAACAGTAACATTTAATGTAATATCTCATTATATTAGTATGATTAGATTGACTGATATACTAGTAAAATATGAATTATGCATTTTTCACATTGATCCTTGACAAGTTTTTTTTAGAGATTTTATTTATTTATTTGACAGACAGAGATTACAAGTAGGCAGAGAGGCAGGCAGAAAGAGAGAAAGGGAAGCAGGCTCCCTGCTGAGCAGAGAGCCCGATGTGGGGCTTGATCCCAGGACCCTGGGATCACGACCTGTGCTGAAGGCAGAGGTTTTAACCCACTGAGCCACCCAGGTGTCCCCCCCTTTTTTAAGATTTTATTTCCTTGACAGGTTTTTATATGGAAACATGACTGATGGGATGTATATTTGTAGATTTTGGAATTGTTCCAATATGAGACTTAATAGAGTCTTTGGGACTTACAAGTAGTGAGAGCTTCAGAAAGTTAATTGTACTCTGAATCTCTTCCTTACCTAGTAATGACATTAATGATTTCTTTCTTGCCCAATTTTTAAAAGTATTAATAAGACATTGTATTAAGTACCTAGCATAATGGTTTGAGTGTAGTGGTGATAATGGTGAATAATAATAGTAACATTAAGGTAATCACTATAAGAAAAGGCTAAAAACAATAAGAAACAGCTGGTATTGACCATTAAGAAATTATTCAATTTCCAAAATATCCAAATATTTTATTTACCAGCTTTCAGTAAAAACCAAGGTGTTTAAGTAAGAGCTGGTTTGTATTCAAGCAATTAAGATGAGGCAAGAGTTTAAATTCAATTCACAAAAAGGCCTAATGAGTGTTTCTTAAAACCTTTGTAAAAATCACACAGTTAATAATGTGGCTTAATTTCATTCCTAGAGATGCTGATGCATATTTCATTCATTTTAAGTGTTTCCTTTTTCAGAGCCAGAATGAAAATATAATAACTGCATAGGTCGTGATGATCCAGCTGCTTAGCAATTCTCTGTCTTATGCAGTATTTTCTGCTGCATCTCTTTTCCAGCAACAGACAGCAAGTCTACTTGACTATTGAGCATAGTTGAGCATAGACAATATATTTTTGTTTTGACATAATTGCTTCCCCTTTATTAGGGCTACTGGAAGTGTTTCACTACCTGTGTATATACAGAAACTGAAGATGACAAAAAGCCGCATCCACAATACACAGGGTTAGCTCTTTTCATGAAGATGCGGTCAGTTTCACCAAACTGATTTTGTAATTTTCTCTCTTGGTTTAAGCCTGAAGCCTTTGTTTATGGAAGATCAATGGACACTTATCAGAAATCTCTGCCTCTGTGCCAAGTTCCTTACCTGCACAGTGAGTGACTGTAACTAGAGCATCAGTCATAGGGCTTCACATCCACATTCTCCCACACAACCCCGGGGAGAGCAACAGCAACCATCAAGGCAGAGGAATATTCTAGAAGGAGTTTGGGTCTGTGTTTAACAGTATAGCCCAGAACTGGCAGTTATCATGGCTAGGGAAGAGTATCTTAGGCCTCCAGGGAGAATGGTCACTCTTTTTCATGACTGCTTGGCCAGGTAATTTCCCTGGACACCATGAATGTCACTGAGAGAAGGGCAAACTTTTTTTCTTTTCTTTCCTTTTTTAATATTTTATTTATTTATTGGAGAGAAAGAGACAGACATAGTGAGAGAGATGATGGGCAGGGAAGAAAGGGAGAAGCAGGCTACCAACTGAGCAGGGGGTCTGATGTGGGACTTGATCCTAGGATTCTGGAATCATGACCTGACCCGAAGGCAGTCGCTTAACCAAATGAGCCACCCAGGTGCCTGAGAAGGCCAAACTTTTTTAAACTAGGTGACTGGGGAAGAAGGGTTGAATTAACTTTGTTTCCTACCTTTTCTTTTTTTTAAATTTTTTTAAATTTCTTTTCAGCCTAACAGAATTCATAGTTTTACACCACACCCAGTGTTCCATGCAATGCGTGCCCTCCACAATACCCACCACCAGGCTCCCCCAACCTCCCACCCCCCACCCCTTCAAAACGCTCAGGTTATTTTTCAGAGTCCATAGTCTCTCATGGTTCATCTCCCCCCCAATTTCCCTCAACTCCCTTCTCCTCTCCATCTCCCCATGTCCTCCATGTTATTTGTTATGCTCCACAAATAAGTGAAACCATATAATTGACTCTCTCTGCTTGACTTATTTCACTCAGCATAATCTCTTCCAGTCACTCTTGGCAGGTTAGTCTTTTTTGGTTATTGAGAGATTAGCTAAACTGCTCCATGATATTGCTGCCTCAGCATCCATTTTGTGTGGCCAGGTTGCTTGTAATGGCCTTGAAATAACTAGCCCCAGCACCTCCTAGATAACAGCCTGTAGAGTCACAAATAAATGTAAATTACTCTTCTCCCACACAACCCATGGCCTTCTTGTGAAACTCTAAATATGACCCCTGAGAACCTGACCAAAAACCTGCTCTTTTTTTTATTTGAATTGACCAATCTGTTGTAAGCCCAGGAACCCACAAACACTGCATTTGTGGCCCCTAATGAGGGCATGGGTCCTACAGTTCTCTGTGCCTGCTCTTATGTTGACCTCTCTCTGCAGCTCCTGGAGGCATGTTGTGTACTTTCTTCAGGACCTGTGAGTCATAAACTTCTCTTTTTCAGTTGCTTGGTAGTCTTTTGTTAAGCCATGCAGTTTACCATCTGATATCACTGGGGGCTCTCCTTAACAAAAGTTTATAGTCACAACACTGATGAACCCTAAAGATATGTTACAATTCTCCAACTGACCCCTAACCAAGACCCAGTGCAGGAAGAGACTAGCCAAAGAGATGTTTAAGATTTCCTCTCCTGCACCAGGAGACCACATAGCTCACACTGATTGCCAAAGAGCAAAACCCTAAGTACTCAGGGCTATATCCTCTGGCATAAGCTTCTAATATTCTTTTCACGTTGTCCTACTACCCCGTACTTCCACCGTTCTCTTTCTTATGAGCTGGTACATGTGCAGGTGTGCATACCGCTCCCCACCGGCTGTTCTTCCCTCTCCCGTCCCTCAGCCACAAAGCATTTGTCCGCAAAATTATCACCTCTGCCTCATGGAGTGTTTCTGCCTTCTGAGCCTTGATCACTGTCTTCAGTCCAAGGTTAAAGGTGGTTTTGTTTTTGTTTTTGATTTTGTTTTGGTATTTAAAAAAAAATTCATTTCCTTTCAGTGTAACAGAATTCATTGTTTATGCAACACACACAGTGCTCCAAGCAATATGTGCTCTCCATAAACCCACCAATATGGTTACACAACCTCCCACCCCACCCCTTCAAAATCTCAGATTGTTTTTCAGAGTCCATAGTCTCTCATGGCTCTTCTCCTCCTCCAATTTCCCTCAACTCCCTTCTCCTCTCCATCTCCTCATGTCCTCCGTGTTATTTCATATGCGCCACAAATGGTGAAACCATATGATAATTGACTCTCTGCTTTGCTTATTTCACTCAGCATAATTTCTCCCAGGCCCATCCATGTTGATACAAAAGTTGGGTATTCACCCTTTCTGATGGAGGCATAATACTCCATAGTGTATACGGACCACATCTTCCTCAACCATTCTTCCGTTGAAGAGCATCTTGATTCTTTCCACAGTTTGGTGACCGGGGCTATTGCTGCTATGAACATTGGGGTACAGATGGCCCTTCTTCCCCCTACATCTGTATCTTCGGGGTAAATACTCAGTAATGAAATTGCAGGGTCATAGGGAAGCTCCATTTTAAATTCCTTAAGGAACCTCCACACTCCAAAGTGTGTGGCTTAACACACTGCATGGCTTAACAAAAGACTACCAAGCAACTGAAAAAGAGAAGTTTATGACTCACAGGTCCTGAAGAAAGTACACAGCATGCCTCCAGGAGCTGCAGAGAGAGGTCAACATAAGAGCAGGCACAGAGAGTTCTCCAAAGTGGCTGCACCAAATTCTATTCCCACCAACAGTGTAAGAGGGTTCCCCTTTCTCCACATCCTCTCCAACACACGTTGTTTCCTGTCTTGCTAATTTTGGCCATTCTAACTGATGTAAGGTGGTGTCTCAATGTGGTTTTAATTTGAATCTCCCTGATGGCTAGTGATGATGAACATCTTTTCATATGTCTAATAGCCATTTGTATGTCTTCATTGGAGAAGTTTCTGTTCATGTCTTCCGCCCAGTTTTTTATATGATTATTTGTTTCGTGTGCATTGAGTTTGAGAAGTTCTTTATAAATCCTGGATATCAGCCCTTTCTCTTTATTGTCATTTGCAAATATCTTCTCCCATTCCATGGGTTGCCTCTTTGTTTTGTTGACTGTTTCCTTTGCTGTGCAGAAGCTTTTGATCTTGATGAAGTCCCAGAAGTTCATTTTTGCGTTTGTTTCCTTTGCCTTGGAAGACATATCTTGATAGAAGTTAATGTGGATGATATTGAAGAGGTTACTGCCTGTGTTCTCCTCTATGATTCTGAGGGATTCCTGTCTCACTTTGAGGTCTTTTATCCATTTCTATCTTTGTGTACGGTGTAAGAGAATGGTCAAGTTTCATTCTTCTACACATGGCTGTCCAATCTTCCCAGCATTATTTACTGAAGAGACTGTCTTTTTTCCACTGTATATCTTTTCCTGCTTTGACAAATATTATTTGACCGTAGAGTTGAGGGTCCATATCTGGGGTCTCTACTCTGTTCCACTCGCCTATGTGTCTGTTTTTATGCCAGTACCATGCTGTTTTGGTGATCACAAATTTGTGGTAAAGCTTGAAATCAGGCAATGTGATAACCACAGTTTTTCTTTTCTTCTTCAACCTTTCCTTAGCAATTTGGGGTCTCTTCTGATTCCATACAATTTTAAGGATTATTTCTCCAGCTCTTTGAAAAATACCGTTGGAATTTTTATCAGAATGGCATTAAAAGTATGGATTGCTCTAGGAAGTATAGACATTTTAACAAAGTTTATTCTTCCGATCCAAGTGCATGGAATGGTCTTCCATTTTTTTGTGTATTTTTAGATCTCATTCATGAGTGTTCTGTATTTCCTCAAGTACATATCCTTTACCTCTTTGGTTAGGTTTATTCCCAGGTATCTTATGGTTCTTTTTGCTATAGTAAATGGAATTGATTCTCTAATTTCCCTTTCTGTATTTTCATTGTTAGTGTATAAGACAGCAACTGATTTCTGTACATTGACTTTGTATCCTGTCACGTTACTGAATTGCTGTATGAGTTCTAGTAGTTTGGGGGTGGAGTCTTTTGGGTTTTCCATATAGAGTATCATGTCATCTGCGAAGAGAGAGAGTTAGAATTCTTCATTGCCAGTTTGGATACCTTTTATTTCTGTTTGTTGTCTGATTGCTGTTGCTATGATTTCTAATACTATGTTGAACAAGATTGGTGAGAGTGGGCATCCCTGTCATGTTCCTGATCTCAACGCGAAGGCTGTTAGCTTTTTCCCATTGAGGATGATATTCTCTGTGGGTTTTTCATAGATAGATTTTATGAAGTTCAGGAATGTTCCCCCTATCAGTACACGTCCAAGCGTTTTAATCAGGAACGGATGCTGGATTTTGTCAAAAGCTTTTTCTGCATCAATTGATAGGACCATGTGGCTCTTCTCTCTTCTCTTCTTGATTTGTTCTATCACATTGATTGATTGACGAATGTTGAACCATCCTTTTAACCCAGGGATGAATCCCACCTGGTCACAGTGGATAATATTTTTAATGTGTTGTTGGATCCTGTTTGCTAGGATCTTGTTGAGAATCTTAGTATCCATATTCATCAGTGATATTGGTCTGAAATTCTCTTTTTTGATGTGGTCTTTGCCTGGTTTGAGGATCAGGGTAATGCTAGGTTTCATAAAAAGAGTCTGGAAGTTTTCCTTCTGCTTCAATTTTTTGAAACAGCTTCAGAAGAATAGGTTTTATTTCATCTTTGAAAGTTTGTTAGAATTCCCAAGGGAATCCATCAGGTGTTGGCCTCTTGTTTTTTTGGGAGTTTTTTGATCACTGCTTCAATCTCGTTACTAGATGTCAGTCTATTCAGGTTGTCAATTTCTTCCTGGTTCAATTATGGAAGTTTGTAGTTTTCCAGGAATGCATCCATTTCATCTAGGTTGCTTAACATATTTGCATATAACTGTTGATAATATCTTCTGATGATTGTTTCTATTTCCTTGGTGTTAGTTGTGATCTCCTCCTTTTCATTCATATATATATATATTTTTTAATTTGGGCCTTCTCTCTTTTCTTTTGGATTAGTGTAGACAATGGTTTATCAATCTTATTGATTCTTTCCAAAAACCAGCTTCTAGTTTCATTGATATGTTCTACTGTATCTGTAGTTTCTATCTCATTGATCTCTGATCTAATCTTGATTATTTCCCTTCTTGTGTGTGAAGTTGGATTAATTTGTTGTTGATTCTCCAGTTCCTTAAGGTATAGAGATAGCTGGTGTATTCTGGATTTCTCAATTTTTTTTGAGGGAGTCTTGGATGTCTATGTATTTCCCTCTTAGGATCGCCTTTGCCATATCTCATAGGTTTTGGACTGAAGTGTATTCATTCCCATTGGTTTCCATAAATGGTTTTTAGCTCTTCTTTAATTTTGTGGTTGATGCAAGCACACTTAAACAAGGTGGTCTTTAGCTTCCAGGTGTTTGAGTTCCTTCCAAACTTTTCCTTGTGGTTTAGCTCCCATTTCAAAGCATTGTGATCTGAGAATATGCAGGGAATAATATCAATCTTTTGGTATCATATGAGTCCTGATTTGTGACCCAGCATGTGGTATATTCTGGAGAAGGTTCTATGTGCACACGAGAAAAATGAGTATTCTGTTGTTTTAGGGTGGGATGTTCTGTATATGTCTATGAGTTCCATCTATTCCAAAGTGTCATTCAATGCTTTTGTTTCTTTATTGATTTTCGGCTTGGATGATCTGTCTATTATTGAGACAGTGTGTTAATTGATTTAGAGTGGTGTGTTAAGATCTCCGACTTTTTATGTATTCATTTCAGTATGCCTCTTAGTCTTGGTTAATAATTGTCTTATGTAATTGGATGCTCCCATATTAGGGGCATAAATATTTATATTTGTTAGATTTCTTGCTGGATATTCCTTTTAAGAATTATGTAGTGTTCTTCTGTATCTCTGACCACCAACTTTATTTTAAAATCTAATTTATCTGATATGAAAATCGCTACCCCAGCCTTCTTTTGAGGCCCATTGGCATGAAAGATGCTTCTCCATCCCTTAACTTTCAGTCTGGGTGTACCCTTAGGTTCAAATGGGTCTCTTGTAGACAACATATGGATAGGTCCTATTGTTTTATCCAATCTACAGCCCTGTGTCATTTTATGGGTGCATTTAGGCCATTCACATTTTGAGTGATTATTGAGAGAGATGTTTTTATTGACATCATGTTACCTGTGAAGTCTTTGTTTCTATAGATTGTCTTCATATATTTATGTTCAATGATATTCTTAGGATTTTTCCTTTCATAGAGTCCCCCTTAATATATTCTGCAGTGTCGGCTTTGTGGTCACATACTCTTTTAGACCTTGCCGGTCTTGGAAGCTCTTTATCTCTCCATCCATTTTGAATGTCAGTCTTGCTGGATAAAGTATTCTTGGCTGCATGTTCTTCTCATTTATCACCCTGAATACGTCTCTCCGGCCTTTCTGGCTTGCCAGGTTTCTGTGGACAGGTCTTACGTTATTCTGATGGGCTTTCCTCTTTACATAAGGAGCTTCTTTGTTCTAGCTGCTTTCAAGAGCTCCTCTATAATTTTGATTCGTCATTCTCACTATCAGGTGTCTTGACATATTTCTAGATTCTATGATCTCGGGGGCAGACCTTTCTGCCTCTAGTACATGAGCACTGGTTCCATTCAGAGATTGGGAAAATCTTCATGGAGAATTTGTTCAACTATATCCTCTAGTCTTCTGTCTTTCTCCTCCCTCTCAGGAATTCCAATAATTCTGATGCTGGAACATTTCATGGCATCATTAATTTCCCTAATTCTCTTTTCATGGCTTCTAAGCTTTTTGTTCCAGGCTTCTTTCTGATCATTTTTCTCTATCTATTTGTCCTCCAGATAATTAATTCTATCTTCTGTTAACCGAGATTTTAGATTATTTAGATTAGATTGGAACTCTGAGAACATTGTGAACATCATCCCTGCTGGCTTTCACTTCTACCCTAATCAATTCCATTTTGTCATCCATGGTTTTCTTCAACCTAGCTATTGCCTAGATAAATGTTAGCCTGAATTCCCTTTCTGACATATTGTCTATGTCCATACCCATTAGCTCTGATGCAGAAGGCCCAGTTTCTGAATTTTTCTTCTATTGGGAATTCCTCCTCCTAGTCATTTTTGTGAGACATGGCTGAATGGATGTGTAGCTGAATGTATTGACCATGGTGCAGGCAAGTTGTATCCTGGAATGCTTCTGAGCAATCAAGAGTCACCACCCAAAAGAAAAAAAAAAGAAAAAAAATATACATATATATAGAGAGACAGAAAAAAAAAGAAAGGTAAAATAAGAGAGAAGGCCCAGCCCAAATGGGCTCCAATGTAAGATTTATGAAGTATACAAACAAAAACAGACAAACAAAAAGACAGACAAAAGTAGATGACAAGAGAAAAAAAATATATATGTATATATATTTATGTGTGTGTGTGTGTGTGTGTGTGTGTGTGTGAACTGAAAAAAAGGAACTTCTTCAAAAAGAACCCCAAGTATAAGATTTATATACTACCAGGACAAACAAAAATCACAGAAACACTGGTGGAAGATAAAGATGGGAGAGTGGTTATAAATTCAGTGTGGGTGAGGAAGGTTATTTTGATTCTTCCTGGATGTATCTTGATATCTTTGTTAAAGGACTCAACTTTCCTAAGATAATGGGGGGTTAAAACTTGGTTTACCTATAGGGGTAGCATTGATTGGGGAAAGAGGATTACTGTGAAGTTTAACTCTATATGAATATTAAAAATTAAAAATCAAAAAAGAATGAACTAAACTGTTTTTTTTAGTTAAAAAAACAGATGTAGCTGGGCATATCGACCATGGTGCAGTCAAGGTGCACCCTGGAATGCTTCTGAGCAAACAAGAATCTCCACTCAAATGAAAGAAAAAAGAACGAAAGAAAAAAGAAAAAAAAAAAAAGAGGGATAGAGAGATAGACTGGAAAAAAAAGAAATAAAATAAAAGAGATGGCCCAGCCCAAATTGGCCCCAAGTTTAAGATTTATGAAGTATACAAACAAAAACAAACAAAAAGACTGATAATAGCAGATGACAAGAGAAAAAAATATATATATATAAAAGCAAAACAAAACAACAACAACAACAAAAACCTTGTCAAAAAGAACCCCAAGTATAAGGTTTATATACTACCAGGACAAACACAAATACACAGAAACACTGGCAGAAGAAAAAGATGGGACAGTGGTTATAAGTTCTCAGTGTGGGTGTGGAAGATTATTTTGATTTTTCCTGGATGTATCTTGATATCTTTGTTAAAGGACTCAACTTTCCTAAGATAAAGGGGGATTAAAAACTGGTTTACCTATAGGGGTAGCATTGATTGGAGAAAGGAATTAACCTGAAGCTTAACTCTATATGAATATTAAAAAAAAGAATAAAGTAAACTAAAATTAAAAAATATAAATAGAAAAGCAAAAGAAAAACACAGGTATATGTAACAAAAAGTTCAGATTAAAAGATTTGTATGGAATTTGATGTAATGGACATCTCACTGTGATGGTAAATAGGTTAAAAAGTTATATATAAAAAAAGAACCATAATTGTGTGAACAAATTAAAAATAAAAATTTTATGTATGAAGCAGTGGTGGTTTGTATTGTTTGTTGTTGCTGCTGTTGTTGTTGTTGGCTTTCTGGGGGAGGGTTCTGCTGTGTGAGTTTTCAGGCAATGTCCCTAGAGTTAAGTCATCCTGCCCCCATCAAGAGGATGGGCTTTGAGGAAACCAGTTTCTCAAGCTTTTGTTCTCTGGAGGTTTTTTGTTTGTTTGTTTGTTTGTTTGTTTGTCTGTTTGTTTGTTTTCTCTCCCCTTGGCAACTTTTGGTGGTTTTTGGAGGTTTAGAGTAAAGTAAACTGCATCCGGACCTCCACTCAGAGAGATGCCTCAGTCTGTTCCCCTCTGGGTGCTCCAGAGCACATAAATTCCCCCTCTGCTGCTGGCAGAACACATTCCCAGTCATGGTCTCTGGGGACACAGGAACTCCCACTTGTATCCAAAACCACAATACCCGAGGCTATCTGGGCAGCTCCAGACTGAGAGAGAGGTCCCAAGCAGGGATAGGGCACTGAGATTTCCCCCGCTATTCCAGGCTGGGAGTGCTCAGACTCTCTGGGTCAAAAGAGTGCTGGCTGGCGCCTGCATGCACCTCTCTCAAGGGATGGTGTGGTGCTCGACTCAGACTCTGGTCCCTTGGCAAGCACGCATGGAGAGTGCAAAAGGCTGTTGTTCTGCCAGATGTCTAGGCTCCCTCACCCTTACTGGAGCCTCCACCCAGAGGCTCTCAGGCACACTGGTGGCTCAGGGGGCAAGACCTGGCTTCTTCACCATACTTTCTCTGGCTGTGCACCAGGGGTGGTTGTCCTGGGTCCGGGGACTTAAGCCCATGTCCCTAATCACTCCAATTCCCACAATTTCCCCCCATGATCCTTTGCTCTTTTTGAGTGCTTTCAAACAGACTCCAAATTAATGCTGGTCCCCAGTTGCAGGGCACACTCTCCTATTGGGTTATTACTTTCCAAAGGGTCACTTCTGGAGGCTCCCTTCCCCTTTCATTTATCTTCTGATATCAGTCCAAAGTTTCTACTCTGCTTTACCTGCCCACTGCTGTCTTCTGGCCCTGTAGAGATCCAGAAGTGTATGATTCTAAACTCAGTATGATTTCATGGGTAATCAGAGTTCTTTGGTAGGTAATCAGCTCACTTTAGGGTACAGGTTAAAAGTGCACCTCCTCCTACATCCCCGCCATCTTGTCGAATAGTAATGGCATTTTTAAAGTGAGCCTGAGGGGCACTTGGGTGACTCAGTGGATTAAGCCTCTGCCTTAGGCTCAGTTCATGATCTCAGGGTCCTGTGATCAAGTTCTGCATTGGATTCTCTGCTCAATGGGGAGCCTGCATTTTCCTCTCTCTCTGCCTGCTGCTCTGCCTACTTGTGATCCCTATCTTTCAAATATTTAAGTAAAATCATTAAAGAATAATGTGGACCTGAGTAGATATTAATTCTTTTATTTATACAATAAGGAATTCTCAAGGTCCTTCTATGCTTGTTTCAAGCCAAGTTACTATCTTTATAAACATAATTTCCAATTCTAATTCAGAGATCTTACTTATATCCATATTAAGTTAATCCCTGGGAGTGAGTACTGCCTCTTATCATTCTTTTAGGGTGAATTTCTCTATCTCTTCATTTTGCCAAGAAAATAATTATGAAAGCAAAAAGAGTCATAACAAACAATGACAGCAGAAAAAAATGGAAACCAAAACAAACAAGAAAAGAATACAGAAAAATAGATCCTGGATGTGTTCGGGACCATTCATTTCAAAAAATTAGATACCAAAATAAGGAGAAGAAAAAAGAAAGAGAAAAAAAAAAGAAAATCATACAAATATAAATAATTTAATGAAAAGAACTAGGAAAAGATTATATATAT